>JADDOH010013430.1:0-21746 GCA_016648135.1 Agrypnia vestita | reverse complement strand
GGCAAAAATACTGTGGCCGAAAATTTTTAGTGCATCAAAAATAAGCGTGATTTTTCAATTTTTCTTGTACTTTATATTAACTCGTGGCGTCTGCTTGCTTGACGAAAAATCTCTGGATTTTAACTAATCTGGATGGATTTTAACCCTTTTCCCGTGATCCAATCGAGCTGAAACTTTGCAAGCAGACTCGTGGCGACGATCAAAGATATCTATCAAATTTTCATTTAAAAAATAATGATTGTAGTATAATTTTGGATTTTTCAAATTTTTAATGTTTTTTTTCATACAATGGGAAAGGGAATATTGTAAAAACTTGGATTTTATGGGTTATTTTTTTATTTTCATGTAATCTTCTACATTTTAGTTTTAATATTACCCAGTGTACAAAACCACTTCGGCGGGAAACTAGCCCCATCTTTTGGTGAGCTCATCAACTAATATTCCAGATAAAACTTTGATTAATTAATTATGACGGATTAATTGATTAATTAGTAAATTTGATAATATTGATTCATGTATTGTCACCGAAAATAAGAGTGCAATATCGATTTTAAGATTCCGTCCAGACAAACAGGGGAAGCTAATATAAGCGCGGTAAAAAAGCTCCAAATCGTCAATACGTGCATCACGTCAACCCTTACTAAGCGGTGCAGTGACGTGCGTTCGAGATGTGGTGTTGGCGTGGTATGCTGCTAATTCCGATGAAAAAAAAATACTGCGAGACCACAGGTCACCAAAATATTATAGACACGAACCACAGACAAATTCCTCGGTACATGGTAAACGGTTCCAACAGTTTCTGAGATATTTCTACATGAGAAAGTATGGGAATTATCCTTGGCTCTACCCAACCGAGTTTCTCCAGGGAATGCTTGTCTTGGTTTAGAGACTAGAAGGAATGTGTATTTACATTATGTGTATTATGTGAATTAAATTGTTATTATTATTTTTGTTTTTACGCTTCAACAGGCCAAGAGGCCCAATTACAGAAGCGGAACACATCATAAAAAAAACAGGCTTGAGTAAATCACATAAATTAATTGTGCCCTCACCGGTTTGGTATGTTCCCGATAATTACCTACGACAGCGTCAGCATAGATTGTTTCACATTATAGTGAGATAAATTAGAAATTAGAATGAGTGATAGTAGCAAATAAAATATTATAAATAACCAAAGGTTTTTTGCAAATACTTATTTTTTAAATTTGTTTACATATAGGTTATATATACATCTTCCGTTTATTTATTTTTTATTTTAGATAAAATGCCTATACTACGAATTTTAGTATACATCGTATCCTAATGAAGGGACAATGGCATGTTTATAATTCAATAAATAGTGATTTTATGCAAAGTGTTCTATTTTTATTGATTGATGTGCAAAAGAATTATTCATTCTTTTTACGTTTACGTTTATCGCATGGACTAGTTGAATTCGTAGACGGTGGACGGCGGACGCCGTGGACGGTGCACGATTCGAGATTCAACTTAGTGCAAAGCAACGAGCGAGAGCAAGACAAAACGTCTCCGTTTATTTCTCTCTCATATCTCGCTGTCGACTTGTAGACGCCATAGACGTCATAGAGGGCTCGACGGATAATTTCATTTCAACTCTAAAGTACACGACCATAGAGTGCAGATCTGTGTACACGAACTATGACAGAGACTTGAAATTTGAATGCATGCGTAGGGTGATTAATAAGCTATTATCTATTATTTTTTACTTAATTTGTGCGTTTGCACGTGCGACGTTTCGGTGAATTCCCAATTTTGCGCTGTATAAAATAAAACAATTCTGTTTAATTATTTTATTTTTTATTGAACTAATATTTTACTGCTTACACCTGATATTGTTGTGTGTACCTATTTCTTTCTTTATTATATATAGAAAGAAGTATAGAAAACAATATGTAAAAGCCTATAATGTGGGTAAACAAATAAATAATAAAATATTTCTTTTTACATATAAGCAAGCACAAGTAGCGGTTTTATTTTCCCCGAAACTATTCCTTCGAACTTCTTTAAATTTTAAAAATTAACGTAATAAAAATAGCCAACGGTTGAGCCGTCGAGCAGCGTCGCGTCGAACCGTAGACAGTTGACCAACGTCCCGATGTTTAGATAGAACGTCCGCGACGTCCGCATAACGAAGTTGACGCGTCAACTAGTTGACGAATTTAACTAGTTGATCGTCTCGTCGATGGACGGACGTGGACGGTCTCGTCCCATCCCTAATATAATACATATAAGCGGCCGCATTTCCATCGCAATAATTAAATTTTTTGGTCGATTCCAGGGTTCACTTCCATATAATGAAGTAGGCACGAGAATTTCGAATGTATCGCTGGTCTAGCTTCGCACTACAGATCATTGGCGATCGAGGTATGATGAAGGTTCAAATATATCCAGTCCTTTCATTCTCGCCCTGAAATACGCATTCCGAAGGAGGTCTATCGTTTCGCTAGACGATCGTCACTCAGCACAGCAGGAACTTTACAAAAATAAATATATATATATATATCTGCAGTCCGAAAGAGATTTACGGAAAATCTAGTATATTATTTAAATGCCGTCGAAAATATTTTTTGCATCTGTGAAGTGAGCATTAAATATATTGTTGTCGACGGAGCAATACAAAAGTGTTAAGTGTGACTCTATTTCGTTTATAAATTCAGACGTTTCGTTTGTAAATTCGTCAGACTGTCACACAAATCAATCGTTGAATGCCGAGTATCAACCTAATAAACAGGCAGATCTGTCCGAAATACACTGAAGTTCCTTCGAACTGAAAACGAATATTGAAAGATCTCCAAAATATAAAAAGAAATGTCGCCCCGGTAACGTTATATTGACGGTAATAATTACGATAGTTTAGATTTTCCTTTAAGGGGTTGCACCAGCACGGGAGAGTGAAATTTTTGTATGAATTGGGCGATTTTTACAATTTTTGAAGAAAAAAAAATGGCCGCGTTATATCTATTTCCGTACATCTCCTCCTCCGTTATTGACATGACACTTTTTCTATGTTTGCACGATGCTTTTATGGTTTTATACAACTTCTTAGCATATATTCGCAATCGATTTTTAACTAATAACTCATAGAGCATGCAAATATTAAACACATCGATTTCAAGTTTAATTTTTTTTTCGAACGACATGTTCTTCAGCTGTTTCTACGGCTCTTGCTTGTTGAGTGACGTGATTATTAATTTTAATATAAATAATGAATAAATCATGTCGAAAATGTACGTTAATCACTTTACGTAAATGTTAAAAGTTTCAGAGCTCTAGCTAATCGGGAAGTTGGTGAACAATCAATTACAAGATTTCATCACAACAAATAAACAAACAACCATCAGAAAAGAGAGTTAAATAAAAGCGTGTAAAAACGTTTACATTAATTTAGCTTGCAGCAATATCCCATTGAAGTAATTCTGAGATAAATACATAAAAGCTGTCACTACGCAAGGAAATTTATCTGGAGTCTATGAAACTACATCTTATTAGAAATACGATTTAAAAAAAAAAATCCTTTTATATACGTGAATAAATAGCCGAAAGAGAGGGCGACCGCGGAAGACGTGGCACGATCAGATTAACCAGATACAGGAAGATGGTCCGTTAGAAGCCTCAACAACCGG
The DNA here is from genome assembly GCA_016648135.1 of Agrypnia vestita. Classification (NCBI taxonomy): domain Eukaryota; kingdom Metazoa; phylum Arthropoda; class Insecta; order Trichoptera; family Phryganeidae; genus Agrypnia; species Agrypnia vestita. The sequence continues at coordinate 18,105 of JADDOH010013430.1, read as the reverse complement.
CGAGCTTGCGTGCGAAGATGTACGAATGTGGATGAGGCGAGAGTTGCACGTCAGGACAGAAGAGTGTGGCGCTCTATCCTCTCTGCCTACCCCCACGAGAAAACGGCGCGATGGTAAGTAAGTAATAAATAAATATTTAACTTAAAACTCAAAGGTGGATACTGCTGTTTTGCTGCCAAATGTCCACCACTGCGGCTTCTGCTATTTATACACATAATTAGATATTGCTGTCTTTGCTTTCAGCCTAAAATCGACATCAACTCTCGCTTTAGTATGAAGCGGCCATTTTATCACGTGACACATCTTAGGGGGCTGATTGTTTGAAGTGAATGTTACTGCCTTTGTTTTGAATAGTGACTTCGAAACATAGTTTTGAAAGAGATGAAGCTATATTTCCTATAAAATCTCAAATTCAGCCCATCCTAATTTAGGAATCCTCGGTGATTTCATTGAATTGACTAGGTGCATTCAAAACATATATTTTTGATTTTTTGATACCGCTGCCTTCGCTTTTATACACCCCACTTAGGGCCGTTTTTTTCAAGTTGGATTAAAGTAAGCGTTCGTTTAAAGCATAGATTTTTGCGTTCTCCACCAACCAGACGATCCGTTTTCGTAAATATCTATGCTTTAAAAGAACGCTTACTTTAATCCAACTTGAAACAACCGGCCCTTAGTGTTACCATCTAGCTGACGAGGCAAACTCTGGTTTAATACCGTCGATAACATCTCGTGTAATAACAGTTGTTATAATAGCATCTTGTAGTGTTTTATTAAAAAAATTTAAATTAATGAATTCTTAAAAACCGTACGTACAAACGGAAAAGCCGTGCATCACGAGAGATGTTTGCTAAACAATAGTTTATATTATGGAAGATTGCCGAAGATTGAAAATTGTAATGTTTTGACAGTCGCTGTCAGTGGGCCGTCAGATGATGCGGTATTGTATTTAAAATTGCTATAAATTATGTTTAGACACATGTAATCACGCACGGGCATCGTTATTCGTCTATTATAAAATAAATTCTTTGCTATAATTCTTGTGAGGTTACAATTTCAACTTCACAATAAAATGTGTTTCCATTTCAAAAAAGTAATAGTATTAGTTGGTTCAAAAATATTCTAAATTAAATATGAAGTTTGTTAGATTTATCCTGGCGTTGTCTGGCGGGTGTTATTCAAAAGATTTTGTGATTCATCGCAATAGCTATTTGAAAATAGATTTAAGGGACCTATCTCATCTGACAGCCTAAAATTCGTAGAAAAAGTAGAAATTGGGTGATTTTTCACAAGGATGTAATTATTTATCGACACATATAAAACTATAATTTTATTGAAAATTATTGAAAAAATGCAATACGGCCGCGTCATATCCTGTGGAGCTCCTCTGTCGTGACTGAGATGCAACATTCTCCGGTGCACGTTTGTCCGAGACAGAAAAGAAGGTGAATGAGTAATTAACATTACTTATTTCAAATGCAACCCAAAAAAGTGTCTCGTAACCGGCCTGCTCTAGCAATAAACATATATATTCAGCGTATCAATGTAATGCGATCATGTACGAGTTAGGCACAGGATATGCACAGCGATAAGGCGTTTACAGTGCAAGTGGCGAACAAGTAAACACAATAAAATTGGTATTAATATTATTGATATAGAGCAACGTGAACATCGCAAATTAAAGAACGAGTGTTGCGGTTGATATGCATAAAGAGGGGGTCCAGGTTGTTGTCAAGGAAATGGATGTTGTGTGGGAGTGACATTTAAATGATGATAAGAGTATCTGCAACAATATCAGCATCGATGCTAGGGTTAGCACATTACATATAAGATTTTTGAAGTTACCTTCAGTTTTAAGTTGTATACAGGCGGACCTCAACTTTCGCACATAATTGGTTCCTGAAAATGTCTGCGAATGTTGAATGTTCGAAAGTAGAGGGAAGTAAAAAAAAAATTGTATCCATTTTAAAATATTTATTTATCAAGTAAATATATGATGTTTAAGAGGTGTTAAAGTGGTTTAAGAGACATGTTTGAGTGGGGTTTGTGGGTGTTTCCCTTAAAAAGTTATCAAGAGCTAATTGTTTGCCACTCTTCTTTCTCTTTTTTTCATGTATGTAGTATTTTAAAACATGCTATCCCTTTATTGATCGGCCTACACACTCGAGATATGCGTTCTCCATTGGGATCACAATCTTCCATAATATTTAAAAAATTGTCAAGATGCATGAAGGCTTCATTAATATTTTTCATTGTTAAAGTCTTGATGATTTGATCAGCTTCTTCTTTCTCACTTTCATTATATATTTCATTTTCATACTCCTGTTGCTCAATTAAATATTAATTTGTTAGAGGTTCTGAATGAGATTTTATCATCTCATTAACATCCTCATTAGTAACATCTAAGTTCAGTTCATTCATTAGGCGGACTATATCAATTGTGACAGTTTCTGGAGTTTCATCACAATTTACAAAATTGTTTCCATGGACCTTTCATGGTTGACTCTTTTATTTCAGCCCACGCTAGATGTCTCACATGTCTCCAATATTGTTTACTGCGTTTCAGACATTGTAGTTCTTCCAGAAATCTTTTAATGTAGGCCCACCTTCCCTGTCAGTTGCCTCGATAGCCTGAGTCATTATTGACCTCATATAATTATCGTTTAAACATAGCTATCACCGTTTGGTCCATAGGCTGTATAAGGCAGATATTATTGGGAAGAAGAAACACAACATTGATTTCCGTGTATAAATTCTGTAGATGTAAATCTCTATCCTAACTAGCTCACAAGCAAAGTGACGGAAGGAAGCAAGATGCAAGTGATACCAGGATTCCACTTGCTTATAGCCCCACAGCGTGACAATGTGCGAAATAGCGAATCGTGCGAAAGTCGAATGTTCGAAAGTCGAGGTCCGCCTGTACTTCTTTTAGTGAATTCAGGGTAAATTTTTTATTGTAACGGAAGTTACGCACGCAGCATGTAGCGGAAATGCGATACCAGAACTAATGACACAATATTGAATACTTGTCATCTGTCAGATTCTGTTTACATGCGAGTTCACGAAGATTTTTAAGAATGTTTTTGTTTGTCACCATGCTAAAAACAATTACTTAACGGTGATATTCTATTATGATATTATTGTTGTAGGTCGTTTTACTTGGACTTTTTTTGAAAATGCACACATTTTTTGAAACGGAACAACGTCTCAAAAACGACGCCATATCGAATTTTCGTCAGCTGTCAGATTCTGTTTACACGCGAGTTCACGAATGTTTCGATCGTTTAAGTTTTTATTTGTTAAAGTATAACTTCCACGCGCGTACGTGAGTAGGTACGCGCACGGCTGTTTTTAAATGCAACGGCGATATTTTAATCAAAACATTAACCGTAGGTAATTACTTAATGGTGGCTTCTTTAAAAATATTTCAAGAACACGCACATGCACACAATCAACAACTCGTGATTCGATCGACAAACAAACAACGCGACGGAAAAAATCTGATTTTGCTGATCTGGTAGGCATGTGATTGAATCGTGCCAAGGGCGATATCTTCTCGTGTGAGAAGACGGACCTCCGACGCTTGCAGACTACCAAACGCATCATCGTTGAGCAAGCGGCAATGTTGACCAACACAGAACGAGTAATGGGCTTGATAACCAACAAAAAATTATACCGAAATAATGTGCAAATATTTCAAAACACGCCGAGCAAAAACGAGCGCAAAATAGAAACAAACATAAAAACAAGAGAGCTCGCACGTGACGCGGATCACTAATGAGTACAGAATAGACGCTTCACTTTCGTCCGAGGTTGTGATTTACCTCGGGTGGAAGAGTGACGCTGCTACACAGCCGATTGTGAAGCGAAAGAGATAGAAGCATGTGCGCATTTAAAATTAATCATATTATGTACTACTGTTGTTGCTAAACTAGATTTATGGTGGATCGAACGACTGTTGATGTGGATAATGTTTTTCTCGTGTCGAACAATAGACATTTGATCGAGATCATTGCCACTCAATCGGGCGAGTAATCGAAAGTGTCATAAAGTATTAAATAAATGATTAATTATTAAATTATAAATTATTGTAACGGATTGCCCATGATGGGATCCAAATAAAACACTAAAAATCAACTAAACTTATATTTAATACACAAAGTTTCAGAACACATACATTCTGTGCTATTCTAAAAATAGCAATATTGGGATGTCAAATCTTTATCCTAACACTTAATAGACGAAAATTAAAATAAAAAATAGACGAAACATAGGTATACGTCGGTGTTCGGTGTTTGTCGTACTTAAATAAGACTTAAAAACCTTTATTTGCAATGTCCGATTTCTCCGGTCTGGTCTAACCTCACAATTCTCATGTTTCGACTAAAATTTCATGAGATAAGTACTAATGCTGTATCTAAAGCATATAGAAAAAAGATTATTTCATATGCACTTATTAATTTCTTCTCCCACAGCGTCCTGATGTAAAATTATAGCAAAATTGTCATTGTTACGTTGGACCACAGAAAAGAGAAATATTGTTTGAATCTATTTATATTTTACGTTTGACGGATAACAGTCATGTACTTCTTTCTCCTTCTGACCACACCACCCATTTCATTTTGAGCATTCGCGAATGCGAATGTGAATATTGAGTTTTTTTTAATTTGGCGCCAATTATGTTTTCTTATAAAACATAAATTATTTATATTTTGTAATTGAAGAACATAGTTTTTGTTTGATTTTTTTTTAGTTTCGTTCAAGAAGATGATTACCTAACATTAAAAACTGATAAAAGTTTCAGAGAAGAATTTGTTTTTGTTCGTTTACATTGCATTATTGTGTTTTTTGTTTTCTTTGTTCTATTTTTTGTTTAGTTGTTTATTGTTATTTAGTAGTGATCTGGAATCTTAAGTAGATAGTAATAAATAATACCAAATGATAAAGTAAAGTGAAAACTGATAATGTGATTACGAGGTAAAGTTACATTTTCTAATAATAAAAAAATAAGAAATAAATGGATTTTTTATTAACCTAATATTATGTTTTTTCTGATGTATTCGCAAAACATTCGCTCGAACTTTGCCAATGCGATTGCGAATATGCAAAAATATATATATTCGCATTCGCGAATATTCGTTACATCACTAATACCCTACATCTCGTTTATTTTTATTTTCGTCTATTCAGTATTGGGATAAAGATCTGACATCCCAATATTGCCATTTTCAGAATAACACAGTTTAGCTGAAACACTATTTCTACAATATTACAATATTTCACTTGTCTCTGGTTAACTTTACAGACAGGCTCGCAGTTCGCTTCAAGTGGTCCTCGCAGCTGTCACAACCAACCAAACAAATTATAATAATTATTGTTTTCTCTCGAATATTCCCGCGCGACATATCTTGCCAAATTATTCTGAACTTGAGTGCACTTGTGCAGTTACTCTCAATTTCAGAGCTCCGTGACACTATTCAAGGTTAATAAAAGTAATACATCATTGAGTATTAGACTCCAACAAATGTTCCAAGAACGTCGAGTCCATAAATATAGTTAATCTGAAGAAGGGTTTCGGCAAGCCAATCTGAATAGTGAGGCGAGCTATTCATAGAGCGTAAAAGAAATGAAATATAGGTACCTAAGAAGAAAAAAAAGAAAATAACTCTAACAGTAGAATTTATTGCGCTCAAGCTTGTTTCCGCAACATTTTACTTAAAACTCACAAACTCACGTGTGTACGCATTACCATACGCACACGAGGGCTTGTAAGTTATCGTTTAAAACTTATTTCGTCCCAATCTTACAGTCCACAAGGCACGGCGTCCCGAAGTTGACTGAGCGCGCTAATTCGCAGAAAGCTTACATCTATCTTCAATCCATTGGCACAATTAACTTCCACCTTCCGTCTTTCACCTGTTTTGAAGACGTAATGTCAAAAAAAACATAAGTATATAAATGTTAAGCTTCAGGTAAAGCATCTAATAGTTCGGTGAGATTTCAGATATCTCAGCTATCTATATATAGGATGTAACAGGGCTAGTCCACAATACTTTACAGGTACTTTTCTACCTAAATTATGAGTCAAAGATGTTGTAACATCAGTGTCCTAATGTCAATAGTTATTGAGATTTCAAAGTTTGCATTTTTTTCTCATTATTTCTAACAAGTTTTCTCCAAAAGTTGGACAATCCTTAAAGAAACTGTGTCGAATATTATAGAAATTCATTCGCTTAAATAAAATCAAATATATTTTTTTAAAACTTATGGAAAAATTATAATTAAAATTTCTGCAGTTTACTTTACTTGCGTTAAAGCGAATAAATTTATAATATTCGATATAAATACTTTGAAGAACGTCTAATGTCTCACATAAGATAAGTTAGAAATATAAAAAAAAAGGCACGTTGAAATCAGAATATTTTCAATTCATAATTTGGGCAGGAATCTACCTGTAAGTTATTGTTGACTGGCTCTGTTACACCGTGCATATTTATTTATGTATTTAAACGGTTTGTAATAATCTTTTACAATACAATATAGTTACATTAATTATAGTAAATTATAATTAGTTGTAAACGTGTTGTTATTGACAATGGGAGAAATCCCGAAAACGTTCTAACAATTCAAAATAAATATAGTGGAATAAAACAGTGTTGTTTACCCTCATTTTTTTTAAATATTAAAAATGAATTTCCACAATGTTACAAACAAAAAACTTAAACATTTAACATTAATTATGTTTACTCCGTACAGTTGTAGTTTCATAATAATGTTTAGGAGTTAGACAATTTTGAGAATAAAGAGTTTATAATAGGATTTTAACAGTGCATGCAGGAAATAAATATACAAATTATTTATAAAAAAATTGACATAATTTATGCGAGATTACTTTATTTACTCTTCGGTAATATTTTTGAAGAGGTTAGTTAAAGCAATTCTATAACAGATTGTATAGATTTAACGTTAAAAATGTCTACATTTTTGTACGTGTTTCCATTTCCCAGAATTCTACAGGGTGGTGCATTAAATTCAGCATTGGTAACGTTATTGTTACAATAAAACAGTGTGGGCGCTCCGGCGTACCTATTGGGTACGCGTATATTGATTAGGTTTAGTTGTTGTTGTTGTAGCTGGTGATCGAGGATCCCTCGCCATTCTAACTTAGTTGTTGCTGCGCCTCTCATGAGCTTTGTGATGAGAAAGCAGCCCTCTTCGAGAGGCGCACTCTCTCCCGCATACTTCAGACAGGAAGCGGTCAGGTTGCGTTGGTCGGTCTGTCTTAGGTTCAGTAGAGCAAGGCTATCAATCATACTGTTTAAAATTTTAAGGAGAAAAATCAAATCTGATATTTTTTGTCTGATTGATAGTTTGCAAATTGGTGATAGATAACAAAAAAATATAATCGGAATATTCAATCGGAAGTTTTTTATATGGACATCGCAAAAAGGATACCCCATATGGGTGAATTATATTCAATGATACTCCTGACAAGTGCAGGAGTATCACTGAATATAATGCAGGAGATGTTATTGAAGCTTTTTGAATACCTTAAGACAAATTCAAGAATTTTCATAGCTTTACTAAAGATATTTTCAATACGGTGATCAAAAGACAATTTTTCATTGAATGGAATACCCACATCATTTATTTCATCTACAGACATGAGTTTGACGCTGTCTATCGCATAATGCCATATTGTGAAGAACAAAGCCACAAACATTCCGTTTTATTATATAGATCACTGGTTTTCTACATACATTAAAAAATTAATTAAAACGGCGCTCGTGCCATCAACAGCTCTCCTGCCAGGCGTGGGTAGGACGGCAGTGTAGGCGAGGCATTTGAAGAGAATGAATGTGCACATCGCCTTATTATTTATACCCGGCAGCCCAAATACGCGATGTTTGCAATTCAAATGGACAAATTTCTCAGAGGCCAGCTACGCGCTAGAGAGTTGGTTCGTTACACGCGTCGCTTCGCCCGAAAATAAGAAACGCACGGATAACATCGCGTTATTAAGATGGTGAAATGAAAAGCCACCTAAAATTGAATTAATAGCGCGTTATCATACGGAATTGTACATGACGCGTAAACTGAGGCTAATTTATACTATTTAGCAGGAGCGTGCAGTGGGAACATTGAAGCATGATTTTAAGTGAACATTTATTTTGAAAAAATATATATCGAATTAAAATATATGTGTGGTATAAAGCAAAGGCAGCAATATCCAAAAAATAAATAAATGTTTTGAATACTGTCGCCGAGAATTACTCATTTTAAATGTACTTAATTCTAGATTTTATGTATCCATCCTTTCCAAAATTATGTTTCCTATTAATTTATGCGCTATGTTTACTGTAAAATCTCGAATTTAGTACATTATAAAGGAAAAAGTAATTCTCGATGATTACATTAATTTTTTTTTTGGATACTGCTGCCTTTGCTTTTATACCCCACATATATCTTGCAATGTTTCTATCACAATTATAATAATCACAGAGGGGCGAGTTTCCAGCTTTACTTACAGCCTTCATAAGATCCAGGGTGGCAGCGATCAGGGAAAGGATAAATAAAATCCGAGAATATATCGTATGTACCGCTTGTATCATAATTCAATATACCTATGTATACTTATATGGAATGCGCCAGACTGCACTAACCTCCCCCCCCACATACTGGAATAAATACGTAAATAAAAAATATTATAATTCAGATTTCAATATAGGTATCAATAATATTCTGTTGGATAAATATTTAATGTACATTTTTATTACAAAATCAAACATAATAAATTTCGTTGTCTATCCGTCTATCTGTCGGACCCCGTAACTTCGTGTAACGTCCGTAATTTCGTTCGAATTCACGGCTTAAAAACGGAATCAAACTGCCGGAGACGAGATTGAACCCCGGGCCATCAAACCCGAAACGGCCGCTCAACGCATGTTGCTACGGCCGCCTCTACGTGGACCGCCAGAAAGATGCTATAAATGCTAGGGCTTAGCAAAGACGCGAACTAATGTTCCGTCATTTTTGACGGGTTGCAGGTAGTATATTATATATTTGTGTAAAAGTCACGCTTCAATATACTTACCGTATGCGCCTGCTATTTAGAGACGTCAAAAATTTTATTTTTAAGAAATTTAATACGTTATATGAAACGGACATTTTTAAACGAAAATTATTTATATGTAGGGGGTGTTTAGAGGTATAGAACTTAGAGAAAATGTGGTAATGGTCATGGTATTGGAAAGATAATGTTACGCCATTCCCGACCCACGATTTCAGTAATGTTTACAGTAGTCCCGTGAGATCTTTCTTAACAAGTGTCTATTCTTTGTTAAATTACGATGCACACAGTACGATGCTTATGTTGTTTATGACAGTAGACGGTGGATGCTTATGCGAACAAATTGAACCTGAAATCAAGCACTCTATACGGGACTGATTCGTGTGTAGTGGACCTGCGCAGAGGATCTGGACTGGTTGGGTAAGGGTTCCGCTGTCAGTCACATCTGCCCCAGCTGCCTCCGGCGCGGAGCACGACCCGCCCGACCCCGCAGGCTGCAGCAGCGTGACGCGCGTCCCGACTGTAGCGCGGACGAACGAAAAAGAAAGTTGGCAAAAAACGCCCCGGAGTCGTTCGCGCTGAACTTTCCCGCACGAGCGAAAATTGCTTAGAAATGTTGAAGGTGTATTTATAAATGTTTCGTGATTTCCGAATCGCTGGCCAGGGTTTGACAGTTATGAGAATCCATACCAGTTGAGGTCGACCGCGGACGCGGAGTTGGTTCAAATTTTAAACCTTTTGGGAATTGACGTATCGCGCTGTCCCTGAATCCAACGCGGCCCCTAGTTTATCCTCTTCGGGCCCAGGGTATCATATATGATACTCGGATATATACCGTTCACTCGCCAACAGCTTAGTTAAAATTTATCTGTCAAGCAAAAAATGTGCGCCGTCGGTAAAACTGTTTCTTATTTAAGCAGACACTTAAACCTCAGCTTGTGTTAGACAATATAACCAGTAAACGTATTTTCCACATCTGAGACAGAGTACCCAAAGTGGAAATCCGCAGGACCTGTGACATACAAGACATTGTATGGTGTATGAAAAGGCGTTTCTGGAGGGACCATGTCGAGAGAATGGACCAGACAAGACTTCCCAGAGCCGTGATGCGCGGGATTCCAGAGGGGCGCCGGCCGCCAGGGAGACCACCAAATAGATGGAGAGAGAGCTGGACGTCCTCGTCACAAGACCAGTGCTGACCTGCCAATACAGATCGAGGATCTAATAAAATAATAATAAGAAGAAGGTATCGTAAAATAAACTACGATTGTACGTCACTACATTTGAAGAGAGTCTGATCGTTGACTTGTATGGTTGGAATGCGTGGAATTTCGTGGAATTTTATCCGGAATCGTACAATGCGCGCACGTGCGTTGGGGATCAGAGACTAACAATCGCAAAAATCACTAGTCAAGCTTACGGTTACATTATTGATCATCACTTTGCGGCTATTCAGTCTTCCGACAAAGCCTTCTTAATTTAATTTAATGAAGTTACGTGAAGTCCAGTTGCGTTCTACAATGTCTCTTTTGACATTTCGTGTAAGCAATTTCATAAATTATTAAAATAGCGATATCCTAGTCTATGGGGAAAGTGATTTTAAAATAATGTCATTAATTTTATATTTTATTTAAAAGAGTTCATTTTGATTCATAATCAAAATAATCGAATTTATTATGACCATTGGATATTAATTATAAATTAAATAGATCCAAAAATAATTCATGCAATGGATGCAATAACGTATCAAGCTTTGTTCTAATTAATATTATTTGAAAGTAGCCAATTTCTTTTTGATTGACCTTTGTGTAAAATAAATATCTATATGAAACAATAAATTCATTGTATTAAGTATATCATAATATAATGCCAAAATATTCAGATCTTGTCTTCTTCATAATACCGGTAAATTACCGATAAACCGGTATTAAATTCAGTGTATTACGGTAATGTCATTTTCATACCACATTTTCATCAGGACGAACGATTCCCCGTTTCAATTTTAAACTCCCTGTCAAACCCCACCCCACGAATAAAACCGCATCCCTGCCCGGTGTTTGAATCCTTTACTATTTAAATAAGGGTACAGATATTTATTGTACGTTCGTCTTGACGAATATTCACCGGTATCGAAACCGGTCGACGCTAATGTAATCAATATAGTTTAAACAAAGTTTTTTTAGTTTTTTTTTTAGTTAATAGCGAAGTTTAATTATTTCAAGCGGAAGTACAAATAATTAAACTGGGAACGGATTACGCAGTCGAAATTTGTTTACTTAAGAAATCGATAATACGCCAGATAAAATTACATTCTCCACACAGCGACGGGGAGAAAGTAGAAACAACAATTACGACACAATATTCGCGCTCGTTTGTAATATTAATTGTCGGAGGAACGTGAAAATTTCACTACGACCATAGTAAATTGGTATTCGTAATCATAACTCATGTTCGGGAATGTGTTTTGAAATAAAACATTTCGAGTAATTAGTACTTTAAATATTTGTTAATGACATTTTTTGTCCATTGTAAACTTATGTGTATAAAAAAATTGCTGATCTATTATATCGCTCTCAATGAATGTTGAGTTTTTTTTAATTAAAAAAAAAGTAAAAGAAACAATGCAAAAATAATTTTAAAACCATTTTTATTTTACCTTAATTATTAATTATTTTATTATGTATATTATTAATAAAAATATATATAAAATTATTTTTTGTTTGAATTTGAATAATACTCGTAAAATTGAAGAAACCCTAAGAGCCGGTTGTATCAACCGGGTGTATAGTAAATCTTTCGTTTAAAGAATAGGTTTTTGCGTTTTTCATAAACGCATTTTTGGAAAAATCTATGCTTTAATGATAGTTCAAGTTTTTGCAAAAAAAATAAGTCATAAATATTGAAAAAAAGGCGAACTTTGATATTGTATATCTCCATAACTTTTGATAGTAGGTCATTTTTTCGACTCATTATCAAGGCAGGAATCCCCTTGTAAAGTTTTTGCTATTAGTACGAGACACCATGTATAGTAATACAAAATATGTACTTTATTATAAATTCATAATTTGAAGGCACTTTCTAACAAGTGAAAGAATGTGAGTTGGATCTGTGAACAAACAGTTGGCTAGTTTTCTATTTTGACACATATTTACACCTTGAAATAATGCATTGTGATGATTTCTATTCCATGATCTAAGTATAATTTCATCAAGTTCACTAAATAACAATAGGCATTATAAGATCATTACGATAGAAGTGTAACAAATTTGCGGTTTCACGAATGACCGACCATTCCTGGGATTGCTTCAAGAACAAGTAGATACTCGTTTATAAATATCTTTAAACAAAACATATAAAAAGTAAGGAATGTATTACAATTTCCGCCGCGATGCAAAAAGGCTACATCGGGCGAGTTCTCAGAAAGCGGGTAGGATACAGACAGGTAGTGTATAAAACGTTTGACAAGTGGTAGAATAACAATAGTTCCATGAAAATTTATTAAAGTATTTTAATACGCCAGAAGATAGTTACCTATATATACATATTTGAAATTTGTGAATATTTTTGGTTCTGTAGAAGATAGTTTGCAAATTTTAATATTTTTATATGTACCAATGTTCTGAGAATACAATTACTGGATTTGTCCATTACGGGATGATTGTTAGGCCATTATCAAACAGTGGATATACCACGAACAATCGACTTATTTATAAGATTTCAGTTACCCCTTCCCCTATGGATAGTTAAATGTTTTCGGTGAAGCCCTATATATTAATATTATTTTTTCCTAGGCACATATTATTAAAGATTTCCCGGTTTATAAAATTCTAGTTATCAAAATTCTCCGTTTTCTGTAAGTAATTAAGTAATTAACTGAATTACTTTGAAAGTGCCCCTACTTAGTTATTTTATTTAAAATCTGAGATTAAATATTATTTTAATTTATGGCCTTGATTTTGGGTTTCTTAAACATATCAAGAAGTGGATAGAAGATCATTTTTTGTTGACTATTTAACAAATATAAAAACGCTAATTATGAAGACACTTGTAATTGGGAAAGTGGGCTGATTTTTCAATATTTTTTTGGGTCACAATTTTAGGATTCGTCTGCACCAAGTACTCGATCACTCAAGTCCTCTCTGTCACCTGCCAGCCTCTTCATTTCTTGGTAGGTGCTACAAAGCACATCTCCGATAACCTGGTCTATGTAACTTGATCTCGGACAGCCTCCGCGATTATTGACTTTAATATTTCCCTCGACGATGGAACAAAGCAGGCCTGGGTGCCTTATGTTATGGCCTATCCAATTCGCTCATTGTTGACCGATGGATCCTCGCTATGCACCTTAGCGCCACATCTCAAAGGCCACTAGCCTCCCGGACATGCTCTGGCCGATGGTCCATGTTTCGCTGCTATACAACTACAACAGTACACTCCAGACAAGTGTTTTAATCAAATTCTGCCTAAACTTTCTTCCTAATCTTGGATTTTTTGTTGAAGGCGATTCTTGCTTGTTGGATTCTGCTTCCTAATCTTGAATTTTTTGTCGAAGGGACTCTTGCTCGTTGGATTCTGCTTATTATGTCTGTCTTTGAGCGGCCATATTTAAACAATAATGAATTTAAAACCAAATTAACTAATCAATTAGAAAGACATACAGAAAAATCCAATCCACGAAAAAATATTTGGCTACTACCGGGATTCGAACCACGGATCTCCTCCTTTCCGGGGCAGGCGCGTTATCCGATTACGCTATAGGAGCCTTGTATATAAGAATTGTTTTTTACGTACTTTGTACCCAGTATTCTATTAGTGTCTCATTAAAAATAAAAAAGACAGGCGGTAGTACCACTTTCAAAAATGTTAAGTTGATAAATAATAATATAAGTTGAGAAAAGTGCAATATAGACGGTTGTAAAAACTGTAATCGCCCGGTTGGCCCAGTGGAGAGCGAGCGCGTCTACTTACTTGCCTAGCAGTCTGCGACGAGAAAGCTAATATTATGATAATGGCGGAGCAGACAGGCGCGATAATAAAGAGTTCGGCGCCACCCACTGTGACATTGCGAACCTCGCATTTCCCAATGGCGGAAAGTAAAATAATTTATACATAAATAAAATACTTGTGTAAGACCACTTTTGAGTTCAATTTATACACGGCTAGTTTCGAGAGCCACAGATGCTCCCATCTACAGGTGAGAATATAAACAGTTTATAAATTTTCATGTCAATCCACAAAGCAAATGACAAATCAATAAATAATATGAAAGTAAAATATATCTTTAAAAACAAAAAAATGGCGTGGAATCGTCTGAAGTCGTTAATTGGTACGTGTTAAATGAAGCTGTCATAAAAATCCGCGAGGCAGTTTACATGTTGCAGATCTCCTAGGATGACCATCTCATTACCAACGAACGACACGCTGTGCAACGCATTTTAAACGACTAATTTTGAGTGGTCTCTGCTGTGCCGGTAGCTATGAATGTGCGCTAGCGAGACAGACTTATTTCCTTGTTGCGTTATCAACACGGCAGCGCGCCAGGCGAATATTAGAATACGCTCACACTACTAAGAAGTACGAAGAAGTCAAGGAAAGTGATGATAAATTGAAAGAAATCAGCACACTTCGGACACATTTTTCGCAATGAGAAATGTGATCTCTTACAGAAACTCATTCCGCATTCTAAGACAGAAGACAGCACGAGAAATTATTTTTAAATATATGGATCAGTTAGTGTACGCCCGCCAAAGTTTATTATTTATAAAAAAGTCATTAGAGATAGGCAGAACATTTGAGCGAATATCTGATATAATCTCATAGGTTTGCGCTATCGTAACAATCGTGTCTTAACTTTAGTGACATAAACGCGGTAGAAATCAGTTTGTTTCACACGCATTTACTAATTTCTTCATCCAAAATATCTAAATATTAAATTAAAGTCAATATTTCCGCTATAATGGTAGAAATATTGACGTTTACACTGACAGTGGTAGATAGAATAAAGAAATGATCGCTGAGATGGTTTGGTCTTGTGAGCGCGTTGAACACGTGAGCGAGGAAAGAAAGGTTAAGAAAATGTAGGACGCGAGTGTTGAAGACAGAAGGAACCTCTCTGCCTACCACTGGGGAAAACGGCGTGACGGTTAGTTAGTTAGACAGACGTTTGACATTTATCATATAAATAAGTAGGTAGGTAGAAACGATGAAGCGGCTTTATTCATTAATAAATTCAATCACGAGTATATGGATACAGCGCCGAAATATTAGGTCCTTACATATGAAATTGGCGTTTTGCCGTACTGGCAAATTTGATCTCAAATATCTTCTCTTTGGTTAGGAATTCCAAATCCAAATTTATACAGCTATTTACTCGTGTATTTGTGTTTTGAAAATTATAATTCATTTGTTTTTTCCTCAATTGTTTTTTCTTTGCGTCACTCAGTTTACAAAATGAAAAACTTGAAATATCGCGTTATTTACGAGTGCGAGTTCCACCGTGGCACCAGTGCTGCAGAAAAGGCTCGAAGGATTAATGATGTGTATGGCGACAGTGCCGCAAAAGAAAACACAGTGCGTTTTTGGTTCCAACGTTTTCGTTCTGGAAATTTCGACCTGCAGAACAAGCCCCGTGGACGGCCGGAGACCAAAGTTGATAATGAAGAATTGAAGGCTATTGTGGAAGCGGATCCATCGCAAACCACATCCGAGTTAGCTGCAGGCTGCGGTGTTAGTGATAAAACTGTTTTAATCCACTTGAAGCAAATTGGTAAGGCGAAAAAGCTTGAAAGGTGGGTACCTCACGAATTGAGTGAAGCAAATCAACAAACGCGCGTTGACTGCTGCGTTGCATTACTCAACCGGCACAATAATGAAGGGATTTTAAATCAAATCATTACCTGTGATAAAAAGTGGATCCTGTACGATAATCGGAAGCGCTCATCGCAATGGCTGAACCCTGCCGAACCAGCCAAACCATGCCCCAAGCGAAAATTGACTCCAAAAAAGTTACTTGTGAGCGTTTGGTGGACTAGTGCTGGTGTCGTTCACTACAGCTTTCTTAAATCTGGCCAGACGATTACGGCAGATGTCTATTGTCAGCAACTGCAAACCATGATGGAAAAGCTAGCTGCTAAACAACCGAGGCTGGTTAATCGCTCTAGGCCACTGCTGCTTCATGATAACGCTAGACCACACACTGCACAACAGACGGCTACCAAATTAGAGGAGCTTCAATTGGAATGTCTAAGACATCCACCGTACTCTCCGGACCTTGCCCCAACAGATTACCATTTTTTTCGAAATTTGGATAACTTCTTGCAAAGGAAAAAATTCAACTCCGATGGGGCAGTCCAAACCGCCTTCAAAGATTTTATTGATTCCCGTCCGAATGGTTTTTTTAGTAAAGGGATCGATGAACTACCTATGAGATGGCAAAAGTGCATAGATAGCAATGGTACATACTTTGATTAAATAAATATATTATAATAAAAAAAAATCGGCTTTATGTTCCTCCCATACTAAACGCCAATTTCATATGTAAGGACCTAATATTTGCAGCCGACTGATTTTGGACAGAACTGTGAAAACTCCCGATTTTGCAGTGTTACGCTGTACATATTTGGTTCCTGACTATCTCCATTTAGTTCCTGACTGTCCCCACTCAGTTCCAGACATTCGGCCGCTTTCCGAAAATAGCAATATTGGGATCTTGAGATTGTTATCCCAACACCTAATAGCCGAGAATAAAAATAAAAAGAGAGAAAGTGTGAAAGAAGTACATGACGGTTATCCGTCAAACGCCAAAATATAAATACGAGTCCAACGCGAAAATGATGACTTTTACATAATTTTACATCAGGGCGCTATGGGAGAAGAAATTAATAAGTGCATGTGAAATAATCTTTTTCTATAAGCTTTAAATACAGTATTAGCCATTATTTCATGTAAATTTTAGTCGAAACTTGAGAAATGTGAGGCTACGCTCGCAATAAATAGGTGCTTCGGCGATCCGTTCGAAGGTCTGTCAAAACAGCCGCCTGGATAAAAAGGCACCGGAGAAATCAATCCCTTTTCCATCCATCCATCCCAAAAAAGACATCGGACACCGCAAATAAAGGTATTTACTTTGAGAGAGATACCCATGTGAAAATATACATATCTCCTTACTCGAGACGAACACCAAAGTATACCTACGTCTGGTTTATTTTTATCCTCGTGTATCAAGTGTTTAGATCCCAATATTGGTATCGGCCCCGGCGACCTTCGCAGCGAGCAGCCGCGGCCGGCGCGAATCATTACCGCCATTGATTGGCGTCACCCTCAACAGTTTGCGGCGGCCGCTGACCGGGCCATTCCCAAACTACGCCGCCCAGAAACAAGTCAATTTATAAACAATATTTATAACAAGTGTACTAACTTGTTAATGAGAAAAAATCAACAGATGTCTCTAGCAGAGACCATAGTATTATGTGAAAGGTTCTTGATTCGAACATATATAAATAGAACTTTCAAAATTTGATAATGTGTGGATGTTTTTGCGATGGAATTCGTTGCATTGTGTGCAGGCTCTGGGCCACCGTACAAGAGACTTCCATCCACTTTCTCATATATATAAATTAGCTTCGTCTCTGTGAGACTTCTGTAATTTATCTTTAATCGAATAAATTTAATGCGATTGTACTATTCACTTCTTCACACAGGTTACTATTTAATAACAAATATATTTTTAGTGAAAACACTTTTTTCCAATTCCTTAGAGTCTACTACACTCCGAGTAGGTACTAGGTAGTAGGTACTCTACGTGCGGCTAGACCGCCTTTTGTACTGCTACAAGCGCATCAGCCTTACAGATTTGACACATTTACGGGTTTACCACTACACACTTTGCTGTGGTGTGTAGTGGTATTTACGTGCTAGAGTAGTGGCTGTCCCGACGAAGATACGGGTGCGTCTCGAAACCGGCAGACTAAAAATATATGTACCAACATAACTAACATTTTGTTATTATGAAAATAACTAAAACTTTTGTTTTCTTG
>JADDOH010013429.1:0-59297 GCA_016648135.1 Agrypnia vestita | reverse complement strand
TGTAAACAAATCAAATCTGAAACTCAAGAAGCAATAAAAATGACAATAAAATAAAAGGAAATGTAAAATTCAAAAATCTAAAAACAAGAGATAGACATGACATCAATAACTAATTATAATCGACCAAATTCGTCCAAAAGAGCTTTCTTGTAGGCGGCTATGATATGATATGATAAGTGATTAAAAAAAGTGATTACTGATGTAGGTACGAAAGACTTTTGGGTATTTATAGGGCTTACGACCTACTGCTGATTTAAGTGATCACTTTACACAATGTAACACCCAAAAATACTTTCATACCTACTTTTCCATCTAAATAAAATAATTAAATTAAACGGCTGAAGATGGGGCTTGAAACCCGGGCCAGCAAACCCAAACCGCCGCTGGACGCATGTGGCTACAGCCGAGCCTGCGTGACCAGTCAAAAATACAGTACATATAGAAATTAGCAAAGACGCGAACCATGTCATATTCCACCAAGGACATTCGATAGGGTTTAAAATAGTACCATTAACTGCCGGCGATGAGTTACAACTAGTATAAAAAATAGTGCCGTCTCTATTAGATATCTACATAAAATGATTTATGTTATTCCCCTGGGATAAAATCCAGTATTGTGTTAAATAAATAATGGACGTCTCACAGCGATGACTCAATTCATATGGGAAACATGTATGGAAGTCTTTATAGGGTAGGTTTTATGGGCTGGCTTAAGAGAAATTAAACGTTTACCAATTCCACCGTAACGACTTCCGAACATTATCCAATATATGTTCTAAATCAGTTTCTTTAATATATTTGAACGAACTATGCTATAATTTCAATTTTTTATTTGAATTTTGATTTTTCATTGTTATAAACTGATTTTTTTTTGTGTTACCCATCAATTGTTTCTATTTTATTAAAGTATGTATGTGTGAATACATTTTGTAGATTTTATTATATGGGTTTTCATTTTTATTTTTGCACTATTTTGTTGGACAACATAATACATTTATTTTTTCAACTTAAACTGTTTTTATAGTTGGAAAACACGTCTTCACCGTTTGTATGTATAGTATATTTTTTTAATATGGCTTTCGTTTGATCTTCTTTCGTTCATCTACCATGTAAAAAAAAATGGGTGTAGGTACACTCAAATACTATTATAACAAAGCAAGTTCATAATTTTTAATTGCTAGTTAGATTGCTGCCTTTATAATGAGTCGAAAATATTCTTACACTTTGTTATAAATATCTTGAGAAGATAAGCGAGATAATTCAAATTTTTTGAAATTGGATGATAAATTGAGTCGTAATAGTTATCAGAAAAATATTTAAAAAAATCCAAGTCATGTGTTTTAAAAATTATAAGTATATATTTAAAAAAAATCAAAAAAAAATCTACACCCAGTGACGGTCTTTTCACTCATGTTGCTACAAATCTTTATTTAACTTCATTTTTTTTTTATTATTATATAATCCTGAATAATACTTCTATAAACTTTTGTCCGAAATTCAAAGCCAACTGCTCCAGCTTGGAAGAAAATGTCACTTTTGGACCAAACCAAGTATCCAAAATCAATACTTTGTCCAGTTTTAACTGGTTTTTAAAAATATTTTTCTGATAACTATTATCGATAAAGATTTCGGCTTAACGTCGCGATAAGGGACCCCATGTATACTCTCCGGCTACATTTGTAAATTCTAAGAGTTTTAAAAATTAGGTTGTCGATCTTAGTTTATCCGTACCTTTTCTACACCGATCAAGAGCACGATTCCAAAACCCACCAGATAGAGTCCGTTGGACACGTATCCTAAAGTAACCTCCATGAATAGAAATGGAGTCATGAACAATAAGGAACCGCTTGAGACCATTCCTAGTACAGCGAGAATTGTAAAGATGCAAGCTCCAATCTGAAAATAACAGTTCACAAATCTTTGATATGAATTCTCATTCATTTTTATTGATTAAAGTTTAAATTACGTGTATGAATTAAACGTCCATGTTATTTATTACATTAGGGCTTACGACCTATTGTACGCCTGACTTAAGTGATCACTTTACACAATGTAACGTTCACCATTTCTATCCATGATAGAATACCACATCTATCAGTTCTTTTTCG
This sequence comes from Agrypnia vestita, assembly GCA_016648135.1. Lineage (NCBI taxonomy): Eukaryota > Metazoa > Arthropoda > Insecta > Trichoptera > Phryganeidae > Agrypnia > Agrypnia vestita. The sequence continues at coordinate 57,189 of JADDOH010013429.1, read as the reverse complement.
GAAGTTGTAGGTATATATTTAAGCTTTACAACCCGTTTCATATGTATGTAATTATCATTAGCGCGACCGGCATCCAAAGATTTTTCATTCCCCTTCATTAACCACTGATGTCACTAATGATATATCTATTATTTTATTGGAATTTATATATTTTTGTTTTAAAAACATCTATAATACATCTTGATTAATGATGTCTCTGGAATCTAAATATCCAAAATCCAGTACTATGTTCTGAGTTGTCAGTAATCTACTTACTGTACTTGGTCATGAAGTGGGACCAACCACCAAGGGCTGTTCTATGAGAAAAGGCTCCCATATCGGCCCTACTCTGTCGCCATCGAGGTTGGTATTGTTTTTAAGGTAAGCGCAGAGTCCGCATAAACCATATAACTGTCTCAGATTACAATAGGACCAAAATAACATTTATTCAACGAATACATATATATGTATATAAAAGAGAAAAAAACGCAATACAACAAAAATAAATATTAAATAAAAATGATGATTCACGGCCATGAATTGAATACGATTTACGATACTAGCAAAAGCTCCCGTATCGGCCCTACACTTTCGCCATCCAGATTGGCATTGTTTTAATGCTAAATTAGTTTACTCGCTACGTCGCTGATGAAGCAGAAGTACTAGATGACGCAGGGCCGTGAGTAAAAAATCGACCAGTGCCAACACTTTCCCCTATCTCCAAAAGAAAAAATATTAGTATTTAAAAAAGTTACTATTTGTATCCAGGCGATGATTTTACATCCAGTTTTCAGGGAACAGCCGCAGCAGCACCATCTCAACTGCTGCAACTTCATTTCACCCTTCGATTATTTGTCCTGGAATCTAGAAGTTTCCTTCGATTATTTGTCCTGGAATCTAGAAGTTTCCTTAGATTATTTGTCCTGGAATCTATAAGTCTCCTTCGATTGTTTGTCCTGGAATGTTTCAAACAATTTGTAATGCGAAATGAAATAAATCTGGCGCTTGTGATAACATTTATCTCGCGGATGGAGGACAGTTGCGGTTCACTTGAAATGAGATTACAGACACCCATACCAGACTCCAGTCAGGACCAGATAAAACGTACATAAAGAGCGTAAATTTTAAAACTAAATAAAAAGGGCTCAGTGAACGGCAAATAAAAAGCTACGTCAAGCATCGAAGAACGACGCAGAGTATAAAATTGTACAAAGTTGTCTTGAAACCATTCACCGACTAGCAATTGGCGAAATACAAGACGAATACATAAAATTACACAAAATACACGAAAAACAACACTAGAATGACTCAAAACTATCACATAACACACGTCAAAACAAAAAGAGGACAATCCCGACTAATTCGCAACGGATTAAAACTATACAATGACCTGTCACAACAACAGACCAAACAACTTGTAACGATATTGGCCTATTCAAATAGACATTGCTGAAAAATTATACGAAAATATCTATCTGCCGGATAAGTAGGTGCGGGCGAGCGTTATTATTTCTGCACGCGGGCGTGTAAAGCGGGCTTTATGTTATATGATTCTGATGAAGCGAGCCTATCAGGAACGTGGATCCGCGGAACGAATTCGGCGAATCAGAGGCTTTCTGAGTTAGACTTTACCTTTACACGTCGGTTGGAGTCAAAAAATGGCGAGAAATATAGACTATATAAGCCATACAAATTCGAGGATCTGGGGCTTCTTTCTTCAGCATCAACGTTGGCCGGAGGCTCTTGTGGAGAGAGGACCGAAATACCATCAGTGAGTCACAGAGGCAGCAACACTCGACGATACAGCTAAGCATTTTCAATATTATTTATTTCTATTGCCTTTTTCGTGTATTCAATTTAGAACTTTCTGGATCGTAACAATTATAGATACATGTTGTGGATTGTTTTGTTACGTATTTTGGGCCTAGGGATAATTATTACTATACGCGCTTCAGATTCAATATACAAGAAATCGTAATATGGCGACTGTGATAGTTATTCAAATTATTGCATAACGCTTATGAAATATATAATTCTGTCGCTGTTCATATGAAAAATCACTTAAATTTGATATTCATATATTACCAAAGATATAAAGGCTTTAAAATGGAATACTTTACTGACGAAGGGTGTTTCGTGTTTGTTTGTGGGATGTAAAATTCAGGATAATTATGTATATTTAATGTCGCCAGGTTCGGAATGTACGAGAGATTCTTCAGGGCGGATGTATCCTTATGCAAAAGAATGCTTTGTTATCTATACTGGCGATTGAATACACGGATTTCTATATTATTTGTATTGTTTGGAAATAATTGGGATCGGAGTATTTATGGGGTTTTGATATCACGATTGTAGGCGTGATATAGGTTCAAATCGTACGAGGAATTTCCTACAAACAATATATTTTAAAAATGCATCTGGATTTTATATTTATTTTATTAAAACATGAATGTGTGGTTTATTTGAACTCGTTACATGTTTGTATTGCGTATCATTAGGCAATCGTTGAAAACACGATTTGTTCCTATCAAGTTCTTATAAAGACGTGTTTCGAATTGTATATATTCCTTAATTGCGATAGTTATTCATATGACATTGTTTTATTCATTCAATATTAGATATTTGAAATGTTTTTTTTACAACATATTCCATTATTGTGGGTCGTTTGCGGTTAGATCAGGGGTAGTTAACCTTCGGTCTTCCGTAGCCGTGATAGTTTTCATATGACATTGTTTTATTCATTCAATATTAGATATTTGAAATGTTTTCTAGAACATTATTCACTATTGTGGGCAGTTCGCGGTGTGTTCAGGGGTGGTTAACCTTCGGCCATCCGTAATCGCGATAGTTATTCATATGACATTGTTTTTACTCATTCAATATTAGATATTTGAAATGTTTCTACAACATTTGCCATTATTGTGGGCAGTTCGCGGTTTGTTCAGGGGTAGTTAACCTTCGGTCTTCCGTGATCACGTTATTTACTTATATGACAGATTGTTTTGCTTTGTTCGTTTAATATAAGTAATGTCATATTTTTATGAGTTACCGTAATTATTTATCTATATGATTTTATTATTGAGAGTGATGCAACGAATACTACTTTCATGAATACGAATATCAGGCCTACTATTCGGTGAATACGAATGCGAATATTTCCACCAAGGTGGGGGAACTTGAACATACTTGTAAATATAATAACCTTGATGCAACGAATACTACCTTCATGAATACGAATATCAGGCCTACTATTCGGTGAATACGAATGCGAATATTTCCACCAAGGTGGGGGAACTTGAACATACTTGTAAATATAATAACCTTGATGCAACGAATACTACCTTCATGAATACGAATATCAGGCCTACTATTCGGTGAATACGAATGCGAATATTTCCACCAAGGTGGGGGGAGAACGCAAGCATACTTGTAATTGTATTGTTTATGTCTGCTTGTGATATCACTATACGGCGTAGATGAACTAGTTTGAAAGGGCTTATGTTCTGTATGTGCTTGGCGTAGAGGGAATAGTCTTCTTGTTTCTAGGATTCTATACAGGTTTACAGGTGCTGATATTGAAATATATATACAAGGAAAACACTATTTTGGGAACCATTAACTGGATGGCAGATATTGAAGCACACATACACACAAGGAGGACGTTATGTTAAATACATGACTGGAAAGTTGTTATTGGAAAACACAGGCGTCCAGTCGGCGGGACGCAAGCATACTTGTAATTATATTGTTTGTGTCTGCATGTGATATCATTGTACGGCGTAGATGAACTAGTTTGAAGGGGTTTATGTCCTGTATGTGCTCGGCGTAGAGGGAATAGTTTTCTTGTTTCTAGGATCTAATACAGTTTTACAGGTGCTGATATTGAAATATATATATATATACAAGGAAAACACTATTTTGGGAATCACTAACTGGATGACAGATATTGTAGCACACATACACACAAGGAGGACGTTATGTTAAATACATGACTGGAAGGTTGTTATTGGAAAACACAGGCGCAACTAGAGGATATGGACAGTTTACAGAGAACTTCAACTTCTGTTGGGACCTTTTACTATTACTATTCTTTCGCCTTTTTTCTTAACCGTGGATGAACTAGATTGAGGGGGTTTATGTTGTGCATGTGCTCGGCGTAGAGGGAATAGTCTTCTTGTTTCTAGGATCTAATACAGTTTTACAGGCGCTGATATTAAAATATATATACAAGGGAAATAAGGGCTACACAGGCGCTGGTAATTGCCCAATTTTGGAGAGGACCCGTTATATGACTTCGGATCTGGATGCCATCTCGGAAGCAGACCAACTACAGAACTAAGATAAGAACCTTTAATATTATTTATTCCTGATGTTTTCTTATGTGTAACAAATGGAATGTTCGTGCTATATAATTTGTCATTGTCACATGGTCACTATTCATTTCATTACGTGGGTTCAGAGTTCGACGGTAACGGACGCGGAAACAAATTAGTACTGATGTCGGGACGTAACGTCGGGATTATATCTTAATATCTTTAGGATAGAAGCGAGGTCATCATACGTGCATTCTGCATTTCAAACGTTTTACTAACATATATAAATACATATTATTGCGTTTTACAAATTGAATAGGTTCGCGGAAAATAGGTATTCCGCCCGGTTGTGCAATATTAACTTCCAACGTAGCATAATGAGATCTTATTACCGGCGCTAGACTCTTAAGGTTAGGCACGCGGGGATTATAAATGGGATAATGAACGAGAACCGAATGGGGAAGTTCGTCTCTTCATGGTCGGGAGGCGGGGAGTCGTACGTCTTTCACGCCCCGTGATCTTGGGAGGCTGAATTTCGATTGTGGAAAAAGATGAAGTTGGATCTACTCGCGTGGCAAGACAGGGTCGAATGTCGGAGCGCGCGTTCTCGGCTATGGAGTCTGATTAGATTGGAGAGACACCTTAGGTCAGGGACTAGGTAGGGCCATCTTAACTGTATCTACCCGGTTGTGACTGGGTTTTAAAGCCAAGAATTACAGGATGGTCTGAAGGTCTTGATGCGGTTACCCCTCTAACATCTAAGGGGAAGAACCTCTCACGTCTTTTCGGGCCCCTTGGTGCGACGAGCTCGGGCTCTGTTATGAATGTATGTGAATGTATTAACTCCGTACTCAAGGACGAGATAGGACGTGCCTCATGAACGAGAAATTATAAGATGCAGGTAGCAGTTCGACGATCAACACTTATGCTCGGGACCGCTTTAATGAACGAGATCTGTTAGCAGTTTAACAATCAACTTTTATGATCGGGACCGCATTCAGGAGCGCGATGGCATTACTAACACCATCATTCTCATCATTCACCACCTTTTCTAACTTGCTGTATACAGAGACCTTCGGGGTTCTCCCTTCCCGGCCAGCGAGAAACATATCAGGAACTACACAATCAACTGTAATAATCATGCTGTTTTACCATCATTTAATATCTCTAGTCAATAAGACTACACCGTGGGATCAATCACATCAACTATATTTGGCGATGCTAACATGGCTCTGACTGACGCGCTCAAGGGAGAGTCTTTTCCAGTCACCCAGTTAGTTCATTCAGCCCTTTAATCAGCAGTAAACATCATAATAATCCGGCTCATGTAGCCGCAACGTGGGATCCTCATCATAATACACCAGTCAATTTGACTGCCCCGCGGGATAATATACAAACCTTAATATCAGACGCGGGATTTCTTCCTGATATGTTTGTCGCCGGGAAGCGAGGACTTCGGGGGATTCCAGCAGGAGCAATAGAGTCTCGGCTTGATCTTGGTCTGCAGCTTAGTGTGGGAGGTTATGTCTAAACAGGAGTTAACCACCGGATGCGGCGATGCTCTGGGGCCGCATCCCCCTCCCCCCTACAGGGGGGGGGGGGGCATCTAAAATCCACGTTTGAACAGAAGTGGTTAGACACTTCTTAAATTTCACTTACAAAATTGTATCTTCCATTCCCTTAGAATCTCGGGCTGTGATAATGTCAGACAAAGCTTGCCCTGAGCCTCTGTTGCGCCTAGTTGTTGTGAATATAAATATGTTTGTCTTCCCCTACTATGTACTATGAACAGATTGAGCAGATCGGACAACGTGGGACGCGCTATCGGTAGGTTTCTTACTTGTGTTTTGAATATAACGTATGCTATTATATCTTGTAAATCTGTCGTAAATGGGTACCGCGTGTGGTTGTGCTGACACTGTTCTAAGCTGCTATTATGAGATGTTGATAATCAATGCGGGCGGAATCTTTAGCGTATGCCGTTAACTTGGCAACGATTGTATTGTTTTATATTTCAGTATTTTAACCCCGGTGGTATTATAGTTATGGCGGTACAATGTAAGGAAGTTTTGCTACTAGCGTTTATTCCTCAGCTACGCCGCATATAGTTGGCTTTTAGGCCGACTCAGGACGTGGACGATATCGGCTGTCTCTCGTATAGGCGAAACTGTAGAATTCTGTAACGGTTTCTAGAAGGGCCAAAGTAATTTCGGAAATATGTTTTATGTCTCTGGCATTTCGTCTATAAGTGTTCGAAGATTGTACGTGAATTTCGAGTCGATAACGGTTAGGCGATCTATCATCTTTAGTAAATAAATCCGTTATGTTATTTACGAGTACGGATTAGTTACGTGCGTTTGTTATTTCCATAGTTAGGTAAGAATTCGTTCTATATTAGTCTAGTCGCGTTAATAAGAATACGAATTTCACCACGTATCAAAAGAATTTTGGATAGCTACGGACACAACGGAGGGGGAATTTTCCTAACCACTAGATAGATCACGACTGGCCAATTTTGAAAATATAAATTCTTAACAAAAAAAAAAAAATATTAGCTTTCATGTAAATATACTTCCGAAGTTCTAAGTTCGACTTAAGTTTTTATCTAGAAGCTTAAAGCATAAAGTGTGTGCTTAAAAGTCACAAAAGTCGTAATAAAGCTTAATTCGGTAGCTTAAAGTCTCAAGCTTTGGGCTTTTCGTAAAACTTATATTGTTAAACTTTATAGTTAGGTATTTAGTCTAGGTGTACAGGTAGGTATGTTACACACTGAGATAAAAATAGGTTTTGACATTATCCGCATCTAATCTAGTTCTGTTTCCATCCGTGTATCAATGCGAATCAGCTTTTTATCTTGGGAGGTATGGGCACTCAAGTGCATAATCAAGAAGATATTGGTACCTTAGCACACAGTTACCTTAAGCATCACAGTTTTAAAGTAATTTAAATTGGGTAAGTGTAGGAATTACATTTGTTTTCGCGATGGTGGAATCAAATGTTCCCACGGGAAAATCATTTCAAGTAGGCCGGCCGCTACATTTTAAAACTATGTACGCATATTGAATTATCAGACCAAAACTTTTTTCGGTTATATTTTTATAAAAATAAAAACACAAACCTCTGTGTAAGCCTAATGTAAACCCTGAAAGCCTCTGTACAAAGTATACAAAACGTTTAGGGTTACTGTGTACTCAATGCACGATACAAAAATTTCAATAACTTTACGTACGTTGTTAAATCTCTCATTCGGTCAAAATAGAAATATATTTTGAGATGGCAAACAATGTGCAAAATATAAATTAATGAATTTAAGAAATTAACGGTTCTCCATACACCCTTAAACTCCATTCTCTAGTGTATAATTATTATGTGAAGTTCTAAAGAAAGTGACAAAGAAGAAAAGTGACATCCAAGATCATCCTCGATCATCAAAGTCGAAAAAATTGGAGCGTCTGATAGGTCACTATATGGAGTGAATGTAAAGGTACTGATACACATGCTTATTTTAGAGCACGCTTATTAGCATGCTCCGACAACTGTACACATGCTCATTATTAGTATGCTTATTTTAACCATGAATGAGCATGCTTAACAATCAAACACACATGCTTCTAACTGGCATGCTCTTGTCATAGAACAGAGACGTTCTTGTTCAAAATGGAAACTTTGCAACCTGAAATAGGAAATTCAAGTGAACCAATAAATCAAAACAGTTCCCGAGTTTCAATCCGCACATTCTTGATTTTAGTTTTTATAATTATTATTATAAGATTTGAATCATTCAAGTCTTTTAATAAAGTTTAATAAGCATTATTAATTGCTATGTTATTTTTATACAGCGGTGACTGAATATTCCACAGACATTCGTGATTCCTATAATAAGTTACGAAAAGTAATGTTTTGTCATCTCCCAAACGCGCCATATCCATCTGTCGCGGACTGAGAAGATCGATAATCGATACTAGCCGACCTTAGCCATTAGCATGCTCATAAGCAAGCCTGTTCACACATGCTCAAAAGATACCCCTTCCACCCGCAAATCAAATGAGCATGATCATAATTCAACCGTCGATTGATTTTTGAGCGTGCTAATAATGATCATGCTCATTACTAGCAATGTGCGTAAACACATGCTACTAATTAGCAAAAGCTCAAGAAGCTCAATAGTGCGCATGCTCACGTGCCACTAATGAGCATGTGTATCAGTAACTTAAAATGTAAAATGTATCTTGGAACCTCAATAATTCTATAATTGATTTATTTGTTCGGTGATTTAAAGCATTATTTTTGATACCGCATCAAACTCTGTCAACATACTTCGATACAACTGTATCTATGCCAGGATGGAGTGGTATTAAAACTGGTAGACTTTGAAAACAATCCAATATAATTTGTACGAAGTTTTAGTTTGTTTGAAATTTAAACAATCAAACAAACAAAAATATTAATAGTTCATATTTCTAAATGTGTGTTGTGTTATTAGAAGATTTACGATTCAAGCAATTTTTTCCATCCGTAAGCCCAATACCACTCTTACGTGCCTTTCAAATAATAAATTCTCCATACAATTTTATATAGGTCTGAAAAATAGATGCGCCTTTCATCCTTGCGAACGCCTTAAACCTGAATCCTTCGAGACCGAATATTATTGACTTTAACTGCGGCAAAACATATGTTTCTGATGAGACCCACGAGGTGTATTGGAACGCATATTGCTAATAACAGACCACATATTCTCCCATTTCATACAATAAAAAACATCTGTAGTGAATAAAATGAAAAATAGCTGGTATTATTTGAAACAACATTTCTCAACGAGTTCACGGATATTATGGTCATCGCTAAGAAGCTTATTTATCCAGTAATACTACCATTATTAGAAATTCTTTACATAATATATCGATCTAACAATTTTACTTAACAATAAAAAAGTAACCTATAAAAACCAAGTTTTTACAATACTTTCTCTTTTTCGGGTTTCGTGTCTACCATATGCGTCGGAATCTCTATACAACTTACTGAATTGTATGAAAATACCATTAAAAATTTGAAATACCCATAATTATTTATTTTTTTAACGAAAATTTGATAGATCTTCTTGATCGTCGCCACGAGTCTACTTGCAAAGTTTCAGCTCGATTGGATCACGGGAAAAGGGTCAAAATCCGAAGTTTTTTCGTCAAGCAAGCAAACAGACGCCATGAGTTAAAAGAAAGAAAGTAAAAATAATGTTGAAACGAAAATTAAGAATAGATTGTATAGATTTTAAAATATGGTCACAATTCGTGGCTTTGGGAGGCAAATGACAACACTTAAACAATATAATTTATTACCCAAAAAAGTCACTGGACACGAGTTAAATTGTAGTACAGTTCGTAATTTTATCGTCACTAAATCTTTCCAGAATATTTCAAACTCTTATTATCGCACTGTTTCTTACTTCGCACTAATTAACGCATAGATCACTTTCGGGAAAATTACGTTCACTATCTGCGCGTAGAAAAACTTATTTCCCAGTAGGGAATTCCTTTATTTATTACCGCTGGTATATCTTACACAAACTGGTCACACTCGCTCTGTTGCTAATATCGTGTGGGTTAACCGTCGCGAGTGACTGATACCGCATTGTGTGACGTCCTTGTATTCACAGGTAAATTCCTTCGAGATTTTACAAGAGACTTGAGGATTATTCTAGGTAATTCCAAAGTATTTCCTAGTGCGTCCCAGAATATTATGGAATGTTCGAAAGAATTCAATCGTTTTGTTGCCAGTATTCAGTAGCTTCACCGACTCGTTACAATACCATCTGACAAATTAATAAATATAAATACTTACCCATATTTTTGTGTACGTAATATGTACGCCTAAAACATAAGAATAATCCTTTAATTCAACAAGAGGGATGATTTACATTTCTCATGATATATTTTTGTATCTTTTATCATCGTAAGGAAAAAATATTTTTTAGCTCTAACATTAATTTATTTCACCGTGAATTTACCTTAAATAATGTTCTTATTCCAGTACACTTTATCTGGAATTAATTTTTAAGCTCTTCAAATATAACAGGGACAGACAAAAAATTATATTGTTTTAAGTTAAAAAATAACAAAGATAATATTTTAAAAGAAAAAAATCTTTCATGTTTCAGACACGTGTTTTATACTACATCTGCGAAAAATATTTTTTTTGTCGATGGTATACATGAAAATACTTACCTCTAACATTTTTTTCATATAATATTCTCATTAGAATGGCCCAAAATTGCCTAAAGCTAATTAAACCATTCCGATTGAGCGTCTAAAATAAATAATAGGTTTATAGGTTCTGGTGATGGTTACCATTCTTGGGCAATAGGGTATCTAAAATGGCATAAAAATGTATGTTTAAAAAACAATCATTGTAAAAACTGAATAGAAAATTCTCTCTCTTGAATTATATTTAAGAACACTATTATTGCCGATGTACTTCTCTCCATCTGTCATGTTCTTTGTTCCATGTTATGTTCTTTGTCGCAGTTTCCGGTTAGTGGCCGTTTGCTTTTCTCATACTTCGTTTAATATATTTCTTTCTCGACCGTCCTTTATGTTAACTCCCTTCAATAGAAAATGCACAGCATAGAAAATTTGTGACATATTAATCTTTAACAAAAACGCTCAAAGGGTAATTTAAATTATAGCTACCGTAAAAAACTCTTCATACTAATTTTGCTGGATATTTTTCCTTTCCATCAGCTACATTTTTATCCGTTTTAAATACTACCAAGAAGGTTATATACATTTTCGAGGTCCGGATAGGATGTTTTACCATTTTGATTGTGCAGATATGTATATTTGTACATCTGTATATCTTTATATTTTATGTAGACAAAATGAACAATTTAATAATTAGTAGTTCTAAGGCGTTTAATATAGTGGTCATTAAAAATAAAACTTTTTGTCTGCATTTTGATCAAAAATTCTAAAATGTTGTATGGATTTCAATATCGAGATATTTCAAATGGTCACACGGGGGACTTTTCGGTTTCAATTTCACATGGGCATTCAAAATATATTGTAACGTGATAATAGAATTCGGAGAAATTTACGCACGATTGGAATCTCTCGTAATGTTACTATGGAACAAAACTATCGAAACCTTTAGGACCATCCACAACATTCTGGAACGCACTACTACACTCTGGAATTAGATACATCATCCGAGGAACGTCTACAACAATCTGAAGTGAGAGAACAAACTACAAATGTTTAAAATATTGGAGGTCTCCTATAAAAGATATTGTACTTCCCGGTAATGCTAAGCTTGTTTCTTTTGATGTTGTAAATTTGTTCCCCGATGTACCTGTTTTCGAAAGCAAAATAATTGTTTCTGAATTACTTAAAAATTCAAAATTACCTAAAGACCTTTCTAATGATGTTACAAGATTAATTAACTTGCTTTTAAATCAAATTTACTTTCAATGCGATAATATCATATATCAACAAAAAAAAGCACTTCCAATGGGAGCACCTACGAGCCCATTAATCGCTGATATTTTTATGAATAATTTAGAAACAAAGATTTTCAATTCTAAATCCCCCCTTTTAAATAATATTCTATTGTGGAAGAGATATGTAGATGATATTTTTTGTATTTGGACAGGATCTGAACGTCAACTTGACACCTTTCTTAACTTTTTAAATTCTTTTCATCGCCAAATACAATTTTCAATTGAGGTTGGAAATAATGCCACATTAAACTTTTTAGATTTAACTTTGTCTATCAATAACAATAAAATTGAATTTAATATATATCGCAAACCTACATATACTGACACAATAATCCACACGTCCAACCACCCGATCTCACATAAACATTCAGCCTTCCATTCCATGATACACCGACTTGTTAATGTTCCATTGTCTGATATTAATTTTCTTACTGAGCTGTCCATAATAAAACAAATTGCCACAAACAATGGTTACTCTCCTAATTTGGTTGATAAAATTCTAAACAAAAATCTTAATAAAATAGCCACAAATAAATTTTTATTCAATAATTATAAAAATAACGATGATATTAAACAATGGCGTAGAATTTTATATATTGACAATTTTTCAATTGAATGCTCGAAAAATCTTCCTCCCTCTATAAAACCAGCTTTCTTTACAACAAATAATATTGGTAACTTTTTGAGAAATGTTAAAGATAAAGATCACGAATTGACTCACTTGGGTGTTTATAAACTAAAATGTAATGACTGTCCCTCTTTTTATATTGGAAAAACGATTTTGATATTAGGATTAAAGAACATATTAGATGAAGAACAATAATGCAAATTTTTCCGAATTTGCCAATCATATTATTGAGAGTAACCATAGTTTTGATAAAAATACAGGGGTTAACATTCTTCACATTAATAGTAAAAGTAGACGCCTTAATAATTTAGAGGCCCTAGAGATTAAGAAAGCTATAAATAATAATGAATCTATTATTAACAACCAAAAAAATTTAACTTCGAGTCCTATTTTGAATATGTTCCCTTTCACCCTATCACCTGTTTCTTTCGCACCCCCCACTATTTACCCCCATTTGGACACTTAACACTGAAGTATGATTGTTTATAATTTTTGTAAAGTTCTATTAGTGTTAAGTATACCCTGACGAAGGAACGTCGTTTCCGAAACCGGTTGGTTTTACCAAATAAATTTTAGTGGTGTAAACATAGTTAACTAGTTTAATTATATTCATAATGAATAACCACAAAGTTATAGCAAAATACAACAGTAAACTTTATTGAATTTTTGTGGGTGTATTTTGTGATGATGTACTGGAGAATGAATACATTTATTTTTATTTTCAATAACAGATTATTATTTTTGTTCTTTTACTCTTTTCTAAAATTATTTGAATTTAAAAATATTTTTTTTATATTATTGTTAATATTGTTTTGAATAGAGATACAAACACGGAATGCATGTCACGTCAATATTCTAACTATTTTCAAATTAAGTTAAAAGCTTTTTCTGTGAAAATACGACTAATTTGTCTTGGAGTGGAGCTTGAACCACAGACCACTGGATCACTAAGCGAGCGACTACACCAAAAAGCTACTCAAATTACCTAAAGTTATTTTAACTTCCATTGAATGGTTGCTGGTTATCCTATTTTTCTATAAAAAATTCTTTGAATGTGACGTGTCTTTTAAGGATTTGAAATTTGTTTTTTTTTATTGAGAGCCAACAAAAATTTATATATGCATGTTTCTAAGCCGAAGGCACATTAAATTGGGATGGAAGGCTGAGTTTTAAATAAGTAATATATTTTTTTTATGTATTTCGAACCCAGTAGGTACTCTATTAATATCTCGTAAAAAATAGAGTAATAGTGCATTTGTGTCAACACAATTTGCAGTTTTCATCACAAAACTGCATGTGGAGTCGCACAACTAAGTTTTTGCATAATTTTTGATATAATCACCCCATATTCTTCGAAGTCATCCCTGCGGTTGCGTTTCTTGGGGTTGCTTAGTTACGTTAGTGTGAGTAGAGAGAACACATTAAAATATTAAAGTTTAAACTCAAAATTAAAAATCTATAAGTGCAGCGGTAAACGTATTTTTAATTGCAGCAATGGCTACCGTTGCACAACCAGAGAGAATAGAGCTACGTGACTGCAATCTGCCCTAAGTACACTTGGCAGTGATCTTATCGGTAGAGTATTCCTGTACCAACACCGCCCGGAAGTCGAAGGGAGGATTTCGAATTTGAATTTTAAATTCGGAGCAGAAAGTTCCATAAATGTTTGCTATTCAAACAATCGGACTGCACGTCCAGGCTGAGAAACTTTGAGAAACTTCATTGGGTAACATCAATAGCATGGATACTGTCAATATGGTCTCTGTTTATTGAAGCTTGCCAGAATGCATCAGAAAAAATATGTTTTATTCATTATTTATTACATTTTACGACAGCGTCCACATCGTGGTATTTCTTTTTATTCAACATGGTTATTATTTTGAAAAAAAAAAAACATGTTGCTTTTTTTAACGTCGACCACATTCGATACTATTGTATCTTCATCACCTCATCAGGAGGGACACATACTGATTAGTGATGTGTCCGCTCTGTACTCACTACTACAATGTAGTACTACACTACATTGAAGTGCACACTTCGTACACTTTGATGTGTAGTGCACACTACAAACTACAAACACCAAAGTTATTGAAAGTATAAACTTCAAATAGTACACTTCATTTCAAAGCGAACACTACAAAGTACATACACTTCAAAGTTATCGAAAGTATGAGAAACATACTTTAAATAGTGCATTTTTTATGTGAAATTTTTGGAAAGTTGATGTAGATATTTAAAGAAATCTCTGGAAACTGTAACAACCCAACAACCCCCCCCCCCATGGTTTGAAAATTTTTTGGAATCGAATGAAGAAATCTGGCTGGCGACCTTTTTTTTTTTTAGCTCGCCAAATTTTATTTGGGAAAAAATACTTCACTTCATTTAAAAATTTACTTCACTATTACTTCATTTCATTACTTCACTTCATTATTATTACAATTACTTCATTTCATTTACTTCACTTCAATTACTTCACTTCATTTCATAGTACTACAATTACTTCACTTCAAGTGGTTTTTACTACAATTGTAGTGTACACTTTGTAGTCTTCAAACTGGTGAACGTGTGTGTGTTATAGTCTTAATTTTGAAATGTAGTTTTTCCCTTCGCTAATACTGATACATAAAAAAAATACGCAAACAAATCAATTGTCGTGCGGGAGCATGACCTCAGTCATTAAGGGAGGAGGTGGAGGTGATATCGAGGGTACAAAAATTTAAGCCCGCATATGCGACTTTAAATTTAAGAGCGGCGCGTATGCCATACTTCACCTACAACAATAGATTCCATCACATTTTTTGAAAATTTAGACAAACAGTAAGCATTAAATTTCTACAATAATTCCATTTTAACCACCACTAGGGAGATTCAAATTCACCCAACACCACATCTCAAACGGAAAATATATGGTTTATGATCTAATATTTGACGTCCAAAAAGCATAAAATAAGGCGGTGAAACTCCGAGATTATGTCAAGAATTGTTCTGTAACAATATCATAGGAGCGTAATCCCTATGATAAAATATAATCATACAGAGGACATTGGCCATAAAAAGGGATGAAAAAAGAGAAGGTAAGATGAAAAAAATATTCGCGGTTATGAAAGTGGTGAAATGAAACTGTAAAAGAAATGGAATATAAAAATAGTGTATCTTTTGTATTTTTACGGACAATGCCAAATTTATTTTGACAAAATATGAGATGTTTATTACTATAGAAATTTTTTGAATCAATGGTTTGTTGACCATTTCTAATATTTCGCATTTTTACCGTAATCTCAAAATAATCTTTATTTCATTTTTATCTGCCGCCATCTCGGATATCAATATTCTTCGCAGCGACAAGAAAAAACAGGGCTTTGCAGAAGTTTTGAAAAAATATTTTTCTCCTCCCATAAAAGATAAAAGGTTTTAGTTTTCACCAACTTAAACGAGATATAATAAGATAATAAAAAATGTATAGAAATGGTGGAAAATATTATATTAACTATGACTTGAATGCCTTTGAAATATACCGAGTTCGGGATAATAATCACCGATTAACTGACTGAGGGTTGAATTTTTTTATTATATCTTTGGCTAGTAGAGTTTCCAACAACGAAGAATTAAAGTCTAGGTAACGACCCTTCCCTGGCTTTTGTGGCATGAAAATTTCAAATATTTAATTTTTTGCAGATTACATGATCGAATATCTCAAATGGAGGACTGGATAAAAAATTAAGTTTTTGCCTAAGGCTACGATTACTGATACTTAACAAAACCTTAAGTATATTTTGTGGTTCAGACATTCACGTACACACAGAACTTCAAACGCACAAACATCTTTAAAAAATATTATGGAAACTGTAACTTCTATAAAATTTAAACAACCAAATGAAACTTACAGTTTTTGTTAAGTATTAATAAGGGTATACTTGGCTATAATTTTTTTTCTGGCCCCCCTTTCGAGATATTCGACCTTGAAATCAGACAAAAGTTGAATTTTTGAAACTTTTATTCATAAAAGGCAAAAAGTGATCCTAACCCAGAATAAAATTGGTTGGTCCAATCCCCATTTATCTTAAAAAGTCATCAAAATTGGTATATTTGGCATATTTTAAGTAAAAGTAAGTTTCATAGTTTAACTCATAGTACATATAATATTATCCATTATTTCCAATCATCTTCTACAACAAGATTGTATTTTCGAAATGTTAGTGAGAACGGAACTTCTTTTCCTTTATGGGAGGAATGCATTTTTTTTAAACTTTTGCAAAACCCCATTTTTGCCTGTCGCTGCGAAAAGAAAGTCAGCTTAGATCTAAGACGGTTGCAAATAAAAATAAAATAAAAAGTGTATTGAACTATGTACAAACTGATGGGGTAACTATGGTAAAACAATAAAAAATATATAATTAAACGAATTAACTTAGTTTATCACACATTATTAATTTTTGGTAAAACCAACCGGTTTCAGAAACAACGTTCCTTCGTCAGGGTATACCTCAGTGTCAAGTGTCTTTCGTACCCCCCACTATTTACCCCCATTTGGACACACGACACTGAGGTATGATTGTTCATAATTTTGTAAATTTTAATTAGTATTAAGTATACCCTGATGAAGGAACGTTGTTTCCGAAACCGGTTGGTTTTACAAAAAAATAAGTGGTGATAAACTAAGTTAATTTGTTTAATTATAATTCATAATGAATAACTACAAAGTAATAGCAAAATACAAAAGTATAATAAAAAAATATCTTAAATTATCAAACAACCACATGTGGTGATTTCACATAGAATAATATATAAGTGTGGCCGTACTTTGCTTTTTTTGAATTTTTTTTTATTCTGATGGTTAATAGTGGTATAAAAAAAACTGTAGATACATGAATGCTACCGAGCGTTTTTGACTAAGGGTTGGAACATCTTCACATCGCATTTATCACAAGCTGGGTTTAGAAAACATTAAAGGGTGACAAATCTCCAAATCCAGCTGTGTCGTTCATCTGAGACAGTGATAGATGGGGGAAATAAGGGATGACTTTAATTAAACCCTTCAAGGGATGTTTTATTAATACCTCAAACTTTATTACTCATTAACTCACACAAATACTAAATACGCGGAGATAAACTTTGCATATAATTAAATTATATAATTAATTTATTAGAGGCTCCAAAAGACGACATATTTCTGTGGTTGTTGTCTCAATATTTGCTAATTATAAATTTCGTACACGTTCTAGTCGCAATTTAGAAACCCCATTCGATTAGCTTCCTACCGATTTCTTTAACCAATACGGTTCGATATTTTTATTTTTCTCGGGACCCGAAAGTTGGTTTATTCTCTGCAGTATTATTTGACGTCACCGGCATTTTCATTACCATGTTGACTACATATTTTATTAATTACCCATAAATGTCAAAAATGCATTTCGACATCTTTTGGAAATATATATATAAATGTTACAAAATTTACAACACTCACATGTTCGAAAATTAGAATAGGTTATTTTACGCCTAGGAAGGTAAGTTCAGTGATGTTGTATGACTTGCAAAAAAATATATTTCCCTGTCATACGCACTAACATTAGCTCTATATAAAAAAGTAGACCGATTATAACATGATTTATGATCATACCAAAGTTAATTAAGTGTATACGGTACTAACTGTGCCCGCAGCTTCACCCGCGTGGAATTCACTTTGAGACTGTGAGTATCAGTAAAAAATCAATATAATCTTAACTACTCGTCCAAACAGTGTTGTACACAAGGCAATTTTTATCTAGATAAAATTTTTCTGACATAAGCAAATTTATTTTGATAAGAATTTACGTTATCTACATAAATTACTCCCGATAAGCAAATTTATTTTGATAAGAATTTACGTTATCTACATAAATTACCCCCGACAGATTAAAATTAATTTCTAATATATATTTAATTCATATATTATCAATTTCTGAATTAACCTTAACTTATAGATATATGCCGTCTTGGATTTTTTTATAGGCCTTTTTAAGTTCTACAACTAATCTATAGAAATCATTAATTTATCTCTTACTGTTAAGACAGAGTTCTTCAGAAACGCATTCGCTTGACCGTTTTTTCATCGACTTTAGTTGTAAAAAAGATCACTATAAAAAGCCCTTTTATTTTAACTGGATAATATATAACCTTTAACCACTTTTGAAAGTCTACGAGTATTCTAAATATTGGTGAATGAATTTTTGAAATCGGTTGAGTAATTTCGGAGATTACCTCCTACATCCAAACCTACAAACTCTTTATATACGTACTAGTAAAGATGTGTATATCTTATTTGTGATTCCAGTAGCTACTCGTATAGATACATATAAAAAAAAATTAAAAAAACATATCAAGTGTCTGCCTACACAAATTACTGTTTACCATTTTCAAACAAATAGAATTTTATAATGAAATAAACAACTTATTAAAATGTTATTCCTTCCCTGGGAACCAATACTAGGGTACCTACCCATTATACACTCACGTGGGCGTAGTTTACACTCAATTTAATTTTTACCAGCATGAATTTCATCCTCTCCAATTCCAACAGTAAAAATATGATTGATGTAAAAATCCTAGCTAAAATAATTGGCAATGTTAAAAATAAATATTTAAAAAAGTGTCTTGTCTAATTATTATTATTATAAATCAAGATATAATATTATAGATGTCTCACAGAATCGAAGATATTTATATGGAAAAGTAGGTATGGACATCTTTGAGTGTTCAGCTGGCTTAAGTGATCATATTACAATTGTTCACAATTCCACCCACGAATGACCAACACATCTATCAAATTGTTGGAAGTTATAGAATATTTGTTATTTATACAACTAGTTCCACGTATAATTTTGCTATCGCCGTCTGTGGTTGAAGTTTGTCACTCTCAATGTATTAATTCTATTTTTGACTTCATGAGCAATATTTTTTTTGTGTGTATACGATGTTCATCCGAATTATTAACATACACACTAGAGTATGCCTGAAAATTATTTCAATATTTAACTCCTGATTTAGACAGTTGTTTATATATTCAGAAAATGTTCAAATGTTAAGAACACTTTTAAATTATTATTATGTATGTTTCTTTGTGGGCGGACGGCGTGTAAATAGCCATCCGCTGGTGAACTTAATATTCAACTATACCTCTCAATATGATAATGCAAAAGAATGTCAAATTAAGTTTTCTCTCTCTGAAGAACTCACATGAGTAAACCAAATACGTCCACAAATGACCGCTGACCTGTATACTTTTTATCCTCTCCAACAAATTGTCCAGTCAGGATCTTCGTGTCGTCGTCTCTTCTTTGCAGATGTCTGAGTCTTTTTGGTTCTTCCACGTCACAAATGACACGCGAAAAGAATATGAAATGGTGCAAATCCCGGAAAAATATGATTACAATGTTTTATAAATCGATTATAATCCGATCATTCGCAATGCGAAAAAAACGCACATTCCGGTAGAAGAAAAATGAGAACAATTGTTTCGATGTATAAAAATATGTTTTTGTTTTCTCGCGCCGGCGCGGCGCAAGCACAGACCAACGCCATCTAGGGTCGGTGTAAAGTTTCACAGAAGCAGTAGCATTTATGAACTAATATGAAACATGGAAAATCCAATATGCCTTCAGGAAAGATATTACAGATATTAAATCAATTATCATTTTGAGAGGCATACATTTGTTTATTACGTCGCCTTACCAATGTCGATGCTTGGTGTGTCGCAATAGTAAAAACCTTGAAAAACACTGATGTAGAGTTTTCCATCAAGGATAAATATTTAAGAAATGTTTTTCTAGATAATGTACAATTGCCAAAAAAATTAATTAATCCTTTTACCAGGATAATATTAATAAAAATTTGCATATTTTGAAAATTCTTTAATCCCTACACATGTATTTACCAATTAACATTCCCGCGTGTGAGCACAGGGCCGCTATGTGAACGCCGTACAGGGCGCCAAATTGTTTAAATATTTTTTATAAGCCTTCCAGCAAACTCTGCTCCGTTCAGGGGCGTGTACACATTTCGCCGAATTGAATTAGATATGTAAACTCAACGGTGAAATTACCGCACCCCGAACGCTCACCGCGTAAAAATTTCAATTTCAGATTAATTCAGGGAGATCTGAATAATTTCAGGAGAACCGCTTTATCTGCTAATGTTGCCGGGGGTAGATCGGCCCTAGGACGCGGGAGGTATTTTATTATAATATTTTTATCTCGCTGGAGAATTTTCTTTCGTCCACAGGGATATCGTTGGATATTCGCATTATCAGGAAAGGTAGAGCATGAATCCACTTAATTATGTAAAAGTTTTAAGGTACACGCAGACGGGATACTAGTTCGATTCGTTAACAGCGGTATTATGAAAATCCTGCTATAAAGGTTGATAGGACATGCGGGAGCAATCTACGTAGAAGATTTTTGAATCTCATTCAAACAGATTTCCTTGCGACTGAGGATCGCAATCTCAATTGTCTTCCGTTAGCTCTTTTAACTGCATGTTACAAGACCGGGACTGTTTCAGTTGGTCCATCAGCCTCTAACAATCCCTCCACTCTGAGCCACCCCAGGCTGTCATGTCTTCCCGTAAAATGTCTGAATTATTGATGACTGCGTCTTAGGCACGTAGTGGCTTGTATTTTGGATTGAGATATAATCAAAAATTGTTTTACTCTTTCTATGCAAGGATGGTTATTGTTCTTGTTAATAAACGAAAAGTAACATTCCTAAAATCACCAATCACCAATACGGATCGAGAACTTTGAAATATGTTGTTCCCAAGCTGTAAAATAAATTAGCTTCAATTTGGAGGCGATTATAAAAAAAGTGGATTATGCTAAATGATGTGCTATTGTCATAATCAATGATTATAACAATGGAATATTATTTAGCATAATATAATAATATATTCTAGGAGATAACGAAACCTTTAAAATTCTTATATCCTTATTCTTATATCCAAATTATTATATTATGTTTTTGTTATTTTACTATGAGTTGAGTTAAGAGTAACTTGAGTTTTTAATTGTGTAAATAATGTTATAAAACGTATGAATACACCTGTAGACAAACATCTAGCAAGATGTTGTATTGGTCTAGCTTGTTATCATATTATTTTGTAATTAGAAGTTAAAGGAATATAAAAAATACATTAAATAGAAATGTTTATTTCTACATCCATAACACCGAAGTGGCCCTCATGCTTAGACACATTACAAAGATATTTTTAATAAATAGCTTTTTTAAAATATATATTTAGAAAATGTTACAATTTTAACTTTCTTCCAACAAGTCTAGCGTATAGGCGCGTGTATTGAGTACGTTGAAGCATACATGGGAAAAAACATTGAAATAAAATATTTTTGTAACAGAATATTATGATGTATTTTAATATAAATATAATAATAATAATTGTGATAGAAATATTATAAAAAATAGATATGCTTACGTAAATGTCATGTCAATGTTCTCACTGCTTACTCCTGCTAGCATTAATATTTAGCAAACGCCAGTCAATGTTAGGAAATTGTAAAGAAAAAGCAAACAACGCGATGATATTTAGCAAACGCCAGTCAATGTTAGGAAATTGTAAAGAAAAAGCAAACAACGCGATGATATTTAGCAAACGCCAGTCAATGTTAGGAAATTGTAAAGAAAACGCAAACAACGCGATGATATTTAGCAAACGCCAGTCAATGTTAGGAAATTGTAAAGAAAAAGCAAACAACGCGATGATATTTAGCAAACGCCAGTCAATGTTAGGAAATTGTAAAGAAAACGCAAACAACGCCATGATATTTAGCAAACGCCAGTCAATGTTAGGAAATTGTAAAGAAAAAGCAAACAACGCGATGATATTTAGCAAACGCCAGTCAATGTTAGGAAATTGTAAAGAAAAAGCAAACAACGCGATGATATTTAGCAAACGCCAGTCAATGTTAGGAAATTGTAAAGAAAAAGCAAACAACGCGATGATATTTAGCAAACGCCAGTCAATGTTAGGAAATTGTAAAGAAAACGCAAACAACGCCATGATATTTAGCAAACGCCAGTCAATGTTAGGAAATTGTAAAGAAAAAGCAAACAACGCGATGATATTTAGCAAACGCCAGTCAATGTTAGGAAATTGTAAAGAAAAAGCAAACAACGCGATGATAGTTAGAAATCAGTCATTCAGTCTTTACATCTTATGCCATTTTGCCTTAAAACCCCAGCCTAGAATGAAATTTCCCTCAGATTTAGCAAACACCATTAGCAATGAAGAACTTAATGTTCAGTGTAATTGGAATAAGACAAGTGATTTAATTTTCCATATTTTATATAAAGTATTGATATATACACAGAATCAACCCATCCACGATAATGCTAACTGTAATAATGTCTTAAATTAATTTTTGGATGGCGACAAATTTCATATCAGCAATACTTAAGATCATTTTCAGGTTATTTTACACATTTCGAGCAAAATACAGAGAATTCGAAATATGTAAAGTATTATATATACCATACATGCGTTGTATTCCCGTAGAGATATAAAGTACAGAGAGGATATTCATGAACCTATTTTAACTAAATTAAGAGAAATGCTAATCTTTTAACCGATTATAATTGTATGCAACATTTGTAAAATTATCACTCTGTAAAAAAAAACACAAGTTTATACCAGGTACATAATGTGCGTAATTTTATTATTGTCACGGATTTGTGGCTGCGTGAGTCAAATGAAGGACCCAAAATAATCAAAATTTTTTCTACAGTAGCTCTCTTCGTGTCAACTTACTACATCGACTATCTTGACTTTCAAATATAACTTTGACTTATATTTTTAAATTGTAACATCGCATTGATCTATCCGTTCTGGAATAAACGTGGAATCTGTGACTCGCGGCTTTTTTTTGACATACACAGAAAACTACGAATCCGTAGATATCTAGATACCCCTATAGCCAGAAACTACCAAAGATAATTTTACCCAAAAAGTAGCAATACCCTAATAATTATGGTTTGTTCAAAAAGAGAAAAATAAATTTATATTGACATTTTTTATGAAAATGTACTTATTTTTCACTACTTAAATATTGAAAATATAACCATATTTCAGAGGCAATGGTCCTATCGTCGGAATATAATGTATACTAACGAATAAAAATAAAAGATCGCAGTATGGAATGTAAAAATATAAGACAATTATATATGGGAAACGAATACAATTAAATACTAACATGAAAATAAATTTAAAAGATAGCTAAGGTCCTGGTTATTTATAATATTCAATTTACTATTAACACTTTTTCTTATTTCCATAATTTCTAATTAACGAAACTAAAATTTTGTATAATTTAAAGTAAAATTTGTAAACTCTTATTAATATCAAAAGAATGATTCATTTCCAAAAGTCGATTCGAAAATTCAGAATAATTATAGCTACTTAAACCTCACCTGTTACTTAATTCTAATATCAAAATTTGTACACATTGTATATAAAAATAATCGCAATCAATACAAAACAATATTTTTTTTATTATTTATATTATTTAATAATTGTGGTGTATTCTCTTCCTGAGTATGATACGTTTTCTTTGAAATAAGGAAGAAATTGAATACCCGATCTTGTTCAGTAATTATCACTTTATTTATAAACAATACCTCTGCGTGCGACCGTCAGTGCCCGAATGGCGTCGCCCGTTTCCCCCGCTTCCTTCCGCATGCTTTCATCTCTTTCACACTATCACTACGCATTCCTCATACACCACTCTACCACACTCCCCCAATTAACCCAAAAATACCTGTTCTACATATTACAATACATTATATAATATTACAACACATAATATAATAATACAATATATAATACACAACCCTTAATTCCTATAACAAATAACAATTTTCCTTTATTATTCTTTTCTGGTATATGTGTTTGTAGGTCATCTAGGATATCGAAATCCCCCTCTTCGCGGTCTCAGCCTGTCTCTCCACGGAGTGCCTTCTGAAAGAGAAGAATCCTCATTAGCCATGGTCTTATTGTCCACTTCATAAAGTGGACTCAATTCATTCATACTCTCAGATTCATTATTTTCATCTTCCCAGTGAACCCTCCTTCCTACTAAGTGATCCATATGTCTTTTCCATTTTAATTTTCCCATAGTTTCGACTATAAAATTCCTATTTCCCAATACTTTAATAACTGTAGCAGGTACCCATTTATTTTTCGAATCTCTGAAGTCTCTTGTCATAACCTTAGAACCAATCTTAAAATGTTTTCCCATTTTCTTCCCCCCATAATAAAATTTTTGCCTGTTCTGTTTCCATTTCATCCTCTCCTGTATCTCTCTGTTAATCCTAACAAAAGATTTATTATCGTCTGGTATCAATGTATCAAAAATTGATCTAATTTTTCTACCGATCATTAGCACGCTAGGTTCAACACCTGTCGTAATTGAAGGTGTGTTCCTAAAATCTACTAAAAATTTTAATAACTTCTCTTCATAATTTCCCATTAACCTGTTGTTAATTATCATTTTTTTGAGAAAATATTTGACTGTTTTTACGGCATTTTCTGCTAAACCATTCGAAGCTGGATGGTTAACTGCTGACGTAATATGTTTTATATTCAATTTTTCACAAAATTCTTTAAATTCTTTCGATGTAAATGCTAATCCGTTGTCTGATACTATATAGTTGGGTATACCTAGAAGTGAAAATACTCTTTTTAATACTCTAATTGTACAATATGCATTTATATTACTTACTTCAATAGCACCTATCCATTTTGATGTCGAGTCTACAATTATTAAAAAATATTTATTCGCTATGGGACCAAAAAAATCTAAATGTATTCTACTCCATACATGTTCTTCTATTGGCCAACTTCCTAATTCACCCTGCATGATGAGCTTAAATTTTCTTGGCATTGCTTACATTCTTTAATCGTACGTTCAATATCTACGTTCATTCCCAACCAATAAAAATAATTTCTCGCTAAATTTTTTGATTTGACGATTCCCATGTGAGATTGATGTATATACTCTAATATTATTTTTTTTAGAATTGATGGTATTATCAATCTACTATCAAAGAATAAACAGTCATTGAATTCTGATAATTTATCCCTAATTTGCCAATATTTTAAAATATCTCCTGAAATTTTCTTTTTCTCGGGCCATCCATCACTTAGATATTTTTTTATTTTCATAAATAAAACTCATCACTATTGGAATTGTCTCTTATTAATTCTCTATCCAGTTTCGCATTAAACGAAATACAATTTAAAAATTCAATCTCTACCTCTTCTACATTAATCTCATTAGTAAAAAAATCAAAACTTTCGTTATTTTCCTTTTCTGACAATTTCATTGGTAGTCTAGATAAGAAATCTGCTTTATTGTCTTTCGTATTAATATATTCAATCGTATAATCATAATTTTGTAAGATTAATGCATATCTTTGTAGTCTACTAGCTGTTAATATCGGAATATTTTTATTTTCTCCTAAAATATGCACCAAGGGTTTGTTATCACATGCTAAGATAAATTTTCTTCCATACAAATATTGAAAGAATTTTTTTAAGCCAAAAATAATTGCACTAGCCTCTTTATCCAATATTGAGTATTTTAATTCCGTCGATGTAAAAGTCTTACTGGCATAAGCTATTGGTCTTTCAATACTGTTTTCGTAAACGTGGCAAATTATCGCTGACATTCCTACATTACTTGCGTCTGTTATGAGTTTAATAGGTATATTCTGATCATAATGTACCAAAATTTTATTCGACGTTAATATTTCTTTAACCTTCTCAAAAGCAATTTGACAATTATTATCCCAATTAAACTCAGTCTCTTTTTTTAACAAGTTATACAAAGGTTCTAAAATACTCGCTAGATTTTTAATAAAAATCCTATAATAATTTATACCTCCTAAAAAACTACGTAACTCCGTTACATTTTTAGGTACTTCCATATTTATAATTGCTTCAACTTTATCAGGCAATGGCTGTACACCCCTATTAGAAATTTTAAATCCCAAATATTCAACTTCTTTTTTATTAAATTCACATTTATCGATATTTACTGTTAAACCACAATCATTTAATCGTTTTAAAGTTCTTTCAGTTTCTTCCTCTAACCCTTCTAGCGTATCGGAGAATACTAAAATGTCATCTAGAAAACATGCAACTTGTAAATCGCTTACTACTGAATTAAGAACATTACTAAAAATTGCCGGCGATGTAGTCAATCCAAATGGCAAAACTTTATATGCAAATAAACCTAAATGGGTAGAAATAACACATAATTTCCTAGACCTTTTATTTAATCTTAATTGCCCGAATGCGTTTTTTAAGTCTAATTTTGCAAAATATTTTGCCCCTTTCAATTTAGCCATTAAATCTTCTATTTTTGGTAATGGATATTTTAAACGCCTTAACATAGGATTTAATGTATTTTTAAAATCTGCGCATATTCTAATACTTCCATTTTTTTTTACTATAACTATTGGACTTGCCATTTCACTAATATCCATTTTCTCGATTATGTTTTCATCTAACAATCTATTGATCTCTTCTTCTACCTTGTAAAGTAGTTATCCCTTTTAGTTTAAAAGTAAACTAAAAGGGATTGGCCTTGGTTTACAATATTTGGGTTGAAAATTCGGTAAAACCTCAATATTCACTTCGTAATTTTTAAAACTACCAGTTTTATTTAAAAATACATCCTTATACTTAGTTTTCATTTTATCTATAAAATAATTATTATTCAATACGCTTGGCAACTCACTTGATGTTGATGCTAACACATTAATATTTGTAAACCCAATTTTAAATGTATTTATAAAATTTCTTCCTAGTATGAATGACGAACGAATTCACGATAATGAAATCTTGTTCAGCGATAATATTGTTGTACTCAACTGAAAACCTATAGATACCTATTACTTCGAGTGATGTACTATCATAACCGGATAACTTTATTTCACACTTATTTAACTTAATCTCCTTAAAAAATCTTTTGTATAAATGAAAGGGCATTACATTAACTCCCGATCCGGTGTCTAAAATCATCTGTAATACAATTCCATTCACTTTAACCTGTAGGTAAATAGGATCGCAATCTTTATAACTAATGTTCATGATTGTATTAATCACTTCACACTTATTAGCGTAATGAAAACGCCCCCCACACTTGAAACATACTATATTTTTTAAAAAACAATCTTTCTTTTTATGTCCCTGTTTGTTGCAAATGAAACATTTCAACAAAATTTTACTGTCAGGTGTTTTGAACCCTGTAGTACGCAAGCGCGTCATTCGATCCAAATTGTCTGTGATTGGTCGAGAGTTTGAAATGGGCCTCGATCTCTGATTGGGCCGTTCTATACTACACACAATATTATCGTTACTATGCAAATCAATATTGTTACAACTCTCATTTTCTCTCTCAATAATATGTTCATATGTATACGCCAACTCCACACACTCATTCAAATTATTTCCCGCGGCACTCAAAAATAATTTATTTTTAATTTCCGCGTTAAATATTCCTATAATAAAAATATCTTTCAAAATTTCATCTAATCTATTGTTGAATGAACATTTAATAGCCAAACTTTTTAATCTTGCCATAAAATCTCTAATTGATTCATCATTTGCCTGTTTACAATTAAAAAAAAATTCTCTGTGTTCGTATATATTATCACTACCCTTGCAACTTTTTTCTGTAATTGTACATAATTCCTCGAATTTTAAAACTGACAATTTTCTTGGAAAACATAGTTCACTCAGGAAGACAAAGGTATCTTCCGTAAGAAATGCTCTCTTCTTGTCTTCTGACAATTTCTCATCACCGAGTATGAGAATCTGATCCAATCTTTCCTTGAAGATGGGCCAATTCCCAGACTTGTGGCAGAAATGACTCAACCCTCTCAAAAACCCCTCCATTTTGAGCACTAGCTAAGTATTTTATTACAGGTAACAATTACTTAACTTAAGGTCCCGACCACGAAGATAGCTCGACTCCGAAGATCGTAGATGACCCTCAATAGACCCTCGTCCTTTGCCTCTATGTTTCTTGGTTGATTCTGCACTGCGCGGCTCCTTTTCCGACGTCCTTGTTCCCTTCTTTTCCTCCGTCTTGTCGTCTTCTCCCTGACGATCCTCCCTCCTGGATTGCCGATGACCTTGCCCGGTCTCGCACCCTGACAATTCTGCTGAATTGTCGATGACTCACTCTGCCGAAGACTTCCGAATATCCTTGTTATTCTTCTTTCTTCTTCTTCTCTTTCCCAGCAGTCCCATCCAATCCAGTTACATGTAAAAAAAAACCAATCCAAGAAGTAGGTAGATTATTTTTTTCTTGCTGAGTTTTAATACACGTAAATTCCAAATTCCTTTTATTCTTTCTCTGAGTGTATTCTCTTCCTGAGTATGATACGTTTTCTTTGAAATAAGGAAGAAATTGAATACCCGATCTTGTTCAGTAATTATCACTTTATTTATAAACAATACCTCTGCGTGCGACCGTTAGTGCCCGAATGGCGTCGCCCGTTTCCCCCGCTTCCTACCGCATGCTTTCATCTCTTTCACACTATCACTACGCACTCCTCATACACCACTCTACCACAATAATGATATTTCCTATGTATAAGTGATGAAAACATAGTTCATTTTTACTCCCTTTCTTTTAACTCGTAGCGTCTACTTGCTTGTCTGTTGAAAAAATTTGGATCGATTTTTAACTCTTTTCTCGTGATCCAATTGAGCTGAAACTTTGCGGTCAGAATTGTGTCGACGATAAAAATGATCTAACAAATTTTCGTAAAAAAATTAAAATTATATATGATTTTGGATTTTCGAAATTTTTTATTACTCCCTTTCGTAGCGTTGCCCGACTCGAGCCCAACGCGTGGGGTAAGCGCCAAACCTGTTTCAGTATAATAAAAACTTGATTTTGATGGGTTAGTTTTTATTAATTATATTTTGGTTTCTTCCAATTGAGAATCTTAAAAAACGAAAAAAAGTTCTTCAGTACTTTACGACCAAATACAAAATAAAACATTGTAATCCTAATCAAATGACCGTTTAATAGAAACGCTTTGAAGTATTCACTCGTACAAGTCTGGCATTACGTGACGAAATTCGGCATTCATAAATGATGAAGGCTTCAGTGCGGCTGTCACCGATATATATTTGTTACCAGTATCCTTCGTCAATGTCACCAGAATTTTCTACGGATGACAACGATCGGTTTGTCACGTCATTTGTATTTCAAAGCAAATAATCGCAACTTGATTGATGATATTCTAACGGAGAATGATGAAAACAAATATTTTCACGGCTTACAGTTCTATAATGGATGATATATTCTCAATAAAGCTATATTTAGAACAAATGAGGCCTAGAGTTTAGGATCATCATCAACAGTAGCGCTACTACAACTATAACAACATATATTAAAAATGTATTCTGCGTATGCATAATTTTAAATTTCAATAAGAACCCATAAAATAGAGGTGGTTTAAACATGATATTATATTATAAAATATATAATTTCATTAATACTGGTAAGGCAACATAATAAACAAATGTATACCTCTCAAAATGATAATTGATTTAATATCTATAATATCTTTCCTGAAGACATATTTGGTTTGCCATGTTAGTTCATAAATGCCGCTGCTTCTGTAGAACTACAAATCGACGCTATATGGCATTGGTCACGCACGGGCGAGACTGTCCGCGCCGGTGCGAAGAAGAAACATATATTTTTACAAACATTGTAACAATTGCTCTGGTTTTGATTACGAACGGACATATAAGCGATTCGTAAATTTTGGAGTCATATTGTTCTCCGGGATTTCACCAGTTCATATTCTTTTTGCGTGTTATTTGTGACGTGGAAGAACCAAAAGACTTCTCAAGATATCTGCAAAAGGACGGCGCAAAGATCCTTGTGACCGGATAAGTTCGACTGCCTTCGAGGATAAATAACCTATCACAGGTTAGTGGTCATTTGTGGACGTATTTGGTTTACTCATGTATGTTTTTCAGAGAGAGGAAACGTAATTTTTTTGCATGATTATGATATTGAGAGGTATTAGTTAAATATTAAATTCACCCGGCGGATGGCTATTTACACGCCGTCCGTCCACAAAAATACAAATACCTACCGTATTTACGAAATTCTACTTTCCGGTACTATAATCTAATTCCTTATGATTTAACACTGAATCATTATGTTTGATAACGGTATCCTTTCTTCCTGGGTTTCAATCCGTGGGATTGGTTTTCTCCATTCTGATCGGTCTCCAGCGATCCTCTTCAGCTCTCTGTAGGAGGTACAATTCATATCTTGGCACACTTGCTCAAGATATTCACGGCGAGGGCGCCCCCTGGCAATCTTTTCCTCTACCATTCCCTTCAGTATTGTTTTGAGCAAATTTTCATAGCGTAAAATGTGCCCCACCCATTTTGCACGCCTTTTCGAGATGGTATTCACCATGTGTCTGGTTTCATCGATCCTGCTTATAACCTCTTCATTCGTAATGTGGTCTTTCGAGGAAATTCCTAGGGCACGTCTGCAGGTCCACATCTCGAAGGCCTCTAATCGTTATTTTTCTCTGTCGCCGTTGCACCACGTCTCACATCCGTACAGCAAAATACTCCACACATAAGTTTTTAACAACCCCTTGAGTGATTTTCCCGAATATAATTCGGGTAGGTCTTTTGCTGACACAGTGATTTTCCCGAACTGGATTCGGGCACATCCGAATCCAGCTCGGGTCATTCCCCCACCGGTCTAAAGAACGCATCGCGCGCGTTGAGTGACACGTGTCGTAATTTGATCTTTCGAGAACAATTAGTCACCGGCTACTCGTCGCCCAGTTAGTTGTGTGCTGTATTATCGTGTCGTGTGTATTCAAACTTTCGTATTTATGTATTACGTATACTTATGTATTTTTTTTATCTATTTATTTTATTTTATTAGTTCTTCCCCAAAATGGCAGATTACGAAAGCGACGAGGAAGTATTGATAAGTGAATCGGAAGATGAAAAATTTTCGGAATCTGATGATGATAGTGATGTTGATGACTCAGAAGATGAGGATGTCAATATGCCTAATGAATTTGTAGAAACAAATATAGAAAATCAGCCAACACCACCTCCAAATTTTCCTTATCAAGACTGCTGGTATAAATTTACACTTTGATGATATCGCAACTATCTTACAATACTTAGTATTAGGGTGGCTTTTCTTGACCCACTTTTTTCCAAGGGGTTGAGCACAGAAGTAGTTAATTGCTTGCGGAGCTTTAGGTTTATATTTTTGGATATGAAAATCTTTGATTTTTTGTTAAACGCAATTTTTGCTTGGAGGGAATGTCAACCTCTCTTTTTGTACGGCCATCCCATCTGATTTATTCCCAAGATAGACCAACTCTTTTGCGTTCTTAATTGCAGCTCCTCATATTAGTATGTTCATTTGTTGTTCGTCTCTGCCTACGGTTATCAATTTTGTTTTATCCTTGTTTATTCTCATGTATTTTAAGCTAATATTTATTCTTGAAATAAGGCTGCGCACTGATACCCTACACTGCACCAGTAGTTCACCAAAGTTCACTGCATCATAATTAAATTTTCGCGTATTGTACAGTAGTTTATAAACATGTATATTGGTTTCTTGTAGAATAGAACAACTACAACATACAACAACTACAATAGAACAACTAAGAGTTGTCCCTTCAAGAAAAAAACAACATAATAACTAACTAACTTAGCTAACTTACCACCACGCCGTTTCCCCGTGGGGGTAGGCAGAGAGGATAGAGCGCCATACTCTTCTGTCCTGACATACAACTTTCTCTTCATCTACATTCATACATCTTCGCATGCAAGCTCGACCATTGTTCAGGCTTCTAACAGGACCATCTTCCAGTATCTGGTTAATCTGGTCATGCCACGTCTTCCGTGGTCGCCCTCTCTTTCTGGCGCCAGAACATAAGATAAGATATAATATTAATAACAGAAGATAAGATATTAATGAAAAAATCTTTTTTTTTAATTATGAAGTTGACGCTCGCATGCCACCAAAAAAGTTCAGATCCCTGTAAATGGTTCACCGTCTCTGAATAGACCAACAAGCACGTCCACGAACGCAAATCCACGAATACGTCATTCAGTATTTGGCTGCAATTCTTCACGAGCGAATGTGGGTTAGTGAAAAATACATATATGAAATTTCGCCGTGGTAATAAATCTGCAAAGCTGTTATTCAGTCAGCCTTCTCAAAATATCATCGAGAAATTCACCGAGAAGATTTATTTATCCGCTTACTGACTTATATAACGTAGAAAATCAAGTAAAATTGTAAATTCTGAATTATCTAACAGTTTTGCTTTTACTACAGGTCATATAGCAATATATGTAACATTGTATTTGTTGGAGCAATTTTCTGATTAACTTTTGGTTGGGTTTTCTACAGGGAAAATCGAACTAGAAGCTCTCTAGATATGAATATGCCACTTACCAGTTTGCAGGAACTTTGACGTCTTTCTCCGTCCGATCTCTTCTATCTTCCGTCCGTCTATCTTCCTTGTAGCTACCAAATCCGCTTAAAGCACCACTTCAACACACCAAATCCGCTTAAAGCACCACTTCAACACACCAAATGTTTAATTATATATTATAGGTTTTATCCGCTGTAACCAAAATTCAACCGCTCGGTTCGAGATGTCCCCAAACAATCTGTCTCGTATCAACCGTCATACACAGAGAACTCCTTTCCTTTTATAAAATTCCCGACCAGAGACTAGCAGATTTTTGCTCGAACAGTATTGCTACCGCAATAGTTTGTAAAAAGAACAATTGTATATTACATAGGTACACTTCATTCTTGCACATCGTATTCAAGTCTTATTTGCATTTGTTTGTCAATACTATCAATATTTAAAAACATAATTAGGATAATTATTTGATTAATTATTAAAATACCTAAAATTTACTTTGAAAATGTTAATGTTTACAATCAGTGATGCGATATAAATAGCACTTATAATCGAACGGCGGTCTATCCGCCTGAGTCGGCGCCTTGCAATGATACAATTGACCCCGGAATCCTACAATTAACCGAACCAGGTCCTCCGTGGATTGCTGTCCTCTCGTCGCTATTGCAGTACTACAGATTTCTTCGTTGGGTCCCCAGACCAGATCCTCTTTGAGTTTCGTTTTAAGCCAGCTAGCGGAGACCAAAAGCTTCAACTCGGTAAAGATCTCTATACGATGTCTGACTTGTATTCAGGATAACGCAGAACATCATATGAATGAATGAATATTTCTTGTAATATTCTATAAGTATTTTGCGAACTAAAACTAAATCACCATACCTTAGTAAAATTATGCTCAACCCTTACGGTACCTACTTGATATAACGAAGAATACTTTTCGTGTGTGTTGTAATTACGGCTGGCGCCATCTTTGACGCTACTTCCTTAGCTGTCATAAAATCATAATTGGCCTTTTTTAGCGGCCACGTATGGGATTGTTTCGAGACTAAAATATGTTTGCGTTACACACTTTATTTTAATTCTTGATTGAATAATTATTTTATAGATAAATAAATTACTATATATTAAATAAAACCCATTATTATCGAGAAACTGCAATATCAGAATAAAGTTCTGTGAATAATGAAAAAAAATATTTATCAATTAGAAAAGACATACAAAAAAATCTAATTA
Organism: Agrypnia vestita; assembly: GCA_016648135.1. Taxonomy (NCBI): domain Eukaryota; kingdom Metazoa; phylum Arthropoda; class Insecta; order Trichoptera; family Phryganeidae; genus Agrypnia; species Agrypnia vestita. The sequence continues at coordinate 23,043 of JADDOH010013429.1, read as the reverse complement.
ACGAAAAAATATTTTAGTTAATAAATTACTATTTGTTGTTGGTTGATATATGAGGTGAAATGGGATTTTTTCTGAAGTTATGTTCACACATATATTTAATATGATAACATTCTACTTGAGAACTGGAAAGCCATCAGACTCACAAGCCCTAATTTCAGTTGCAAGAAAGGTTCTAGAATCGATTACCTTCATTCCCAGAAGCCTAAGTTCACTAGCAATGGCAGACCCAAACACATCGGAGAATTATGCATTGTAGACATTTTATAAAAAACATAGGACATATTTTCAAAAAACCGTATTCATCAGTTTACAGGATTAAAAATTTTAAATACTGGTGATAAAATGGCGCTATATAAACAATTCAATTTAATTACTATAAGAATGTTAAGAATGTACATTTTCTGGATACCGGCCATCATTTTGCATTCGAACCGAAAATCCTTGGAAAGCCTAAGAGTCACCATACGCGTCTTATCAAGGAAGCACTAGAAATCTACAAGCACCCGATAAATATTAATAGAGATGATTAAAAACATTACTCAAATTAACTCAAATTAATTATTATCAAATTAATAAATTATTAATACCCTCAAATTAAAAACATCTTGGTATCCGGCGCTTCAAAGTCATTCTCGTCGCAGACTCCGCAGAGATAGTGATCAGACAACAGATGATTCATACACACAACACAATACAACACATCATGACTTCGGCACGGTATTGCGAGCCGATACTTAACCACAACACCAACACTCACAACAACACATCAGCCCTGATGATGAACCCTGCAAGGGGATCCGAAACGTCGGCCCGAAAGGTCGTAACAACACATAATACCCCAGAAAACACAAACTTGAAGATAATTACTATAATTATTTATATATTTTTTTGGTTGTGTGGTAAATGACCACCCAAGAAAATTTTCCAATATCGTTTACACGAACAGTTCTAGTCCGGTAGCCATTATTACGTTACGTTTGGACTGCTCACGTTAACTATATGCGACCTTAGAGCAATACCCTGAATACGAGCTGGATGTTAACAACGCAGTTTAGTACGACAACGTACACGAGCGCCGAAACGCTACGGAATGCAGAGCATCGTCAACGGTGGGCACGACGAGTCCCGACATCCGCTGCACGCCCGCGTGCACAGTGTCCCGTATAGGTTTGTTGAGCGTTTTTTACAAGGTGCACGTTGTCACGATCTAGAACGAGAAATGCGACCCTTGTTCGATGAAATCCAACGGAATAAAAGTCGACGTCTCCACAATAATTCCGAACCCATAAAACGTAAAACTCGGGGAGTATATAAATTTGGTTATTTTCATTTTATTGGCGCTTTTTTTTACATTATTCTGTAGATGTAATAATAAATATCAATATTAAATAATTGAGATGGAGCAGGCAGAGAAGGCGTTTCTGAAGGGACCATGCCGAGAGAATGGAACAACGAGACTTCCCAGAGCCGTGATGCGCGGGATTCCAGAGGGGCGCCGATCGCCAGGGAGACCACTAAGGAGATGGAGAGAGAGCTGGGTGTCCTCGTCTCAAGGCCAGAACTGACCTGCGAATACAGATCATAGATCTAACAAAGAAGAAGATTAAATAATTGAATTTATAGCGCAATGAGGAACACTTGGATTCCATAAACTCGTTTATTTTTATACAAGTAGGTAGGTACAATTTCGAGGACAATTGCAGACACATTATAACTAGATATTTAAAGATACATGCATACTTATACACATTATTTCCTTGTTATATACTACTACCGATACTTCTAAACAATATTTCCTTATTCCACTCAGCACTCGGGTTTCTCTCGTCCCATCTGGTGCACTTCTCAGGATTGTAAGGCAGTTACTCTCCTGATGATAGAGCGTGCCACCAAGCTCTTGCAGGACACTATTCCCGTCAACATTAAAGTAACTACAGACTCCTCTGAGGGTACTCCAGGCAGACCCTCTGTGAGTCGTTTTGTTAATTATCAGTTAGCGGAGGCCTAAAGCTTGGACTGGAAGGAGATTAGTTAGGCTTGATTCACACATCCAGCCGCTGCCGGTCCGAACTCGCTCAAACAAAATATTAATTAATAAACAAATAACAAGTTGACCTCGACCTTTCGTGTAATATTAGAGAGCATAATGAAACAGAAACAAAATTATATTTCTCCTTAGCATCAATCGAATGAGGATAAATAATATAATATTCATCTTCTCTTTCTCTTTTAATCAAACTAGGATATATGTACCTACCTAAATTCTTCGTTTTGTACTTTTCGTTTTTTTTAATAATTTGCGATTATTATCATTGCCTGATCTAAACTTGCACCCTTGTACATCATGATATAATTTATTTATTTACATATATATACAGCTCTAAAGCCTTTTACATTATAATTTGTACAAAGTTGATACACAATAGACAATAGAAATAATAAATAAAAATATATAAATGTAGAATTAAAGGAAACAATAAAACAATAACAGTAATTCGATAAAATTAGAAGTATAAATAATAATTTTACACAATATTTATTTATTATTATTATTATTACACAATGAAATTAAATTTGAAAATATTTATTTTATATAGTAGGTGATTCAATAGGCAATATAATTAATAATAGAAGAATAAATATAAATTCAATGAAAAAAATAAAGATTAAAAATATTTTTTAGAAATAATAATTATATTAAAAGGCGAGTTAACAAAAAATATATATTTGTGCGCGTATATGTTATATTTCTGCACTCACCCTGCAATTAACAAAAATGCTAGTTAGGACCTTCTTGCAACTGTGCAAGGTAGCATTCCAAATATCTATTTCGACGTATTCATTGCCTAGATGTTTTATTCTAGATATAAGCGAGTTCCTTTGTGCCATAGTCGTAGTGTTGTTACAGTAGTACGTATTGCTACAGTAGTTGTACCGTTATTCCTAATTCCTAGTAGTCAGCAACATGGATATTTATTAATATTGTAATACTAGAACAAGAGCGGAACAGGAGCGAACCGAGAGCAGCCAGAGAGTGTGAATAGAGTCTTTATATCTATCTCTGAAGGTGCCTCGACACAAGTGAGGTTTCAACCGCGCATTGGTCTGACAGACTGACACATTAAATTTGCTTCTTTGGTGTTGTAAACACAAAGTGATTAGAAAAAGGTAGTGATGATTAAGAAAACACCATTCACACGTTGACTCGTTGTAATATAAAGAATATTAATTTATATATATTCTCAATCTTTATTGTTCACTTTCCTAGGGAAAGAAAATCACCAGTCGTTAATTCGGAGATTATTACAAAAAATAATTTGGAAATTTCTGATTTTTGAGGAAATGAAATAAGTAGATCTTGGGTGAATTTGGAGATTTTATTCAGATCATCTTTGATTACATCTGAAAGATTATTTATGTTTCCATTGGATGAATTATTTTTAATTTGATTTTCTTGTGAAAGGAAATTAAACCTATCGCCACTTTATCGGATTCAAAAATAAAATCCTATCAAATAATAATACTAATCCCCGAAAGGTCAAAGCTTTGCGATTTTAGTTTAATTAATATAATTTTTGTTATTCAGCAATTAATTCTTTTTTTTTACTGCATACTGTTGTATTTCTCTGCTTATAATTTTCCATTATTTTCTTTTTACTATATTTATATTTAAATAATAATTGCGCACTGTTATATGATTTATGCTAATTTTAAGTTTATTTTTACTATTGTCTCACATTATTGCATTACGATTATTGCATATTATTTTTTTCTTATACATGGGTACATAGTATGTACTACTATTACTATTAAATTACTCTAAAGAGATATTACTGTAAATTGTAAAGTGAATACTTAAAAAAAGTTTAAAAAGTTTAGTTTTATATTATAATTTAAGAACAATTAATTAAGGAAATGTACATATACTGCAATAAAATCCTAGCCATTAAACTGTAAATACAGTTTAGCAAGAGGTAAAAAAAATAAAATGGCAACAATAAAAAAAATACATTTTAAATATAATGATACTCCTCTTCTACTCACGAGTTTTTATTACTCATTAAGAAAAGAAATTCCATGTAAAAACTGTCATTCTCATTATTGTTAAAAAAATTTATTCATCTATTGAATAAATAAAATATGTAAAAAAAAATCGTTAAATAACTGTTTTGTTCGTGCAATATCAGAAACCAGCCTGAGTCTAATGGTCAGATTATATAAGATAAGTCGTGAAGCAAAATTGGAAGCAAAATGCAAGATAAAAGTAGAAAATAAAAAAAATTAATGACTGAACTGAAATGAAAACAGATCAGCAGAATAAGAAAATAAAAAGTGAAAGGCGGAGAGAGAGAGAGAGAGAGATAATGACATAGTCTTCTGCCCAGGCAAACCACTTTTACATCATCAAAATTTTCTCAGTTACGCTCTTTGATGCTCTCCGTTCTTGCTGTCTCTTCTCATATATTTACTTCACTATCATCCTCTCCTCACTTCATATGACCAAACTTTCTTTCAAACAATCAGTGTGATTTTCCTTTCAAATTTACCTACGCTCTATATATATTAGATATACGTATAAAAATATTGCGATAATTCAGTATTTTTCTTGGAGTATGCAAGTACTAAATAAAACTCACTTATAATATATATAAATCAGCTTCCATATCGTCCTCCACGCTCCATATTCCGTAGGTGTAGGCGGATGATAGATGGTCACACACTTTTCTCCTTCGACATACATACATTACTTTTCTCGGTTCTTCCGGTAAATCATATTTGGTGGCGAGGTATGACATAGTACCCAGATTTACTGTCGGACCCATAAATAACTCCGTTATTTACCAGTAGTGGAGTCACCTACGTCGCAATTGTACGCCTCCTCACCCCCTCCAAATATTTATAGAAAAGAAGAAGAAGAAGAAGAACTTAAACTAGGAATAACAAAAGTGAAAACAAAAACCCGGCTTTTTGTACCAGGGTTTTGGGTTCTACTCCCGGTGAAGACGTATTCAATCTGTGTGATTTTCTTAAACCTGGTTATTATTGTGATGTGTATACAGCTACGGCAATTTATTTATTTAATTAATACACGGTACAACGTACCATTAAAGTAACAATATATATAAACATGTTTAGATTGATAGGTAATAATAAAAAAAGGATATAAAATATAATTCTATCAAAAACAATTAATAAAGTGATATATAAACAAAAATAAAACATTACTTAACATAAAGTATAATAAAATTACATCAAATGAAATAATAGTTATCTAATCAAATATGAATGTCAACAATCAATAAAACTACAACAAATTAAAATAATTATGTCTGAAATTCACGAAGCAACAAAATTACAACAAAATGAAATAATTGTAAACAAATCAAATCTAAAAATCAAGAAGTAATAAAAATGACAGTAAAATAAAATGAAATGTAAAATTCAAAAATCTTAAAACAATAGATAGACATGACATCAATAACCAATTATAAACGACCGAATCCGTCCAGAAGAGCTTTCTTGTAGGCGGCTAGTGTTTCCGAAAAAACATCCGATAGGTAGCCATACTCGTTTCCTAACCTATGGAGCCTTCTAATAGGTGAGCTATAGAGATAATTTACACTAACATTGTCACAATGAAACGATATACTTAATTAATCCTAATGGCCTGCTGCAGTATCAAAAACATAAATTTAAAATATCTTCTTCTTCTGGATGTCATTCATTTTCCAGGACCTTTTTAGCCCAAGTTTTTTCATTTTTAGGGGAAAATTCTGGTACATTTCAGAATGTCCCGTGATATGGCCAAAATATTACGATCTCCGATTTTTTGGTTCAAGGATTTATTTTTCCTTTTTTTCTTTCGCATATGCATCACTATATTATCATTTGGAAACCTGTCAATCCAGCTTCTTTTTAGTAGATCCATATCTCAAATGCTTCATATCGCTTTATCATTGTTTCAGTGCATGTCTACAATCCCATTCTACATAAAAAACAAGAAAAATATAGTATTGTGTCATACTCTATTGCTAATTTATGCTTGGTTGGACAATACACTTAACGCCGGCGCACACTGGATGCGTTTTCGTACGAAATTGAATAGAAAGTTTACGTACGAATACGCAAGTACATTTCTGACCTTCGAAGTAGTACTGAACATCGCACACTGTACACGATTTAGTAGTGCGTGTACGCACGTACAGATGCGACGTCCGACACGATCGGGATTTGTTCGGAAATTTTTGCGATTTCGTATGATGGATATTGAAAATTTTGTCAATTTGACGCATGACCGCAAATGTTTGTGTCACAAAGTGATTCAACTGCGAGACCATCAGCGCAGATTATGACGGAGAATCTCTAAAGAACTAAAAAAATACCTGTTAGTTAAATAATTTGGTTATGTACTTCGAACAAAAAAACTTTTAAATATTTCTCCGATGTTATGAGCTTTCGTTGCACTTCGATTCTCCCCAGCATTTGTGAATCTATTAGATAGATAGTCATGAAATTTGTCATTATTTAAGTCTCCCATAAGATACAGATTATTCATTTGGCACAAACGTCATTGGAGAAATGCGCAAAGTAACTGATCGTGACAACGCAAGACGCAATCAATGTGCGCGCTCCAATACGTACGAAGGTAGTCGTACGAATACGTACGTAATAATTCCTATCCAAAGTGCGGCCGGCCTTACATGCGAAAAAAATCAACTTGGGCTTGCTCTGTACGATATTTAATTTCCATAGAGGGGTTCCAGTTTTTATGTAATGTGCATCTCAGGTAGACTATTTGATCTGTTCTTTCTAGTCTATTTCTATATATTTTTTCAATTGATTGAGCAAAATTGTAGATTGACATTTTTAAAAATATTGATTATTTTATTAGTATATATTTACTTTTTTATGAGTATTTCACCTACATGTTTCGGAAATACTCATATAAAAGTAGATATATACAAATAAAATAATCAATATTTTTATTTCTATATAAGTAAATACCGCCATCATCAATTACGTTTGCTAATAATCTTCTCTGCATTATGTTAAAAACGCATTGGCATGTTCAAATGTGTCATTGAACTTTAAGAAATAGAAAAGAGACTTAAATACAAAAAAATCGCCTTCGCCTAAAAAATAATAACTTTTCCGAATTCGCCAACTAAATAATTGATAGCGACCGCTCTTTCGATAGACTTAAAGTAAATCTACTACATTTTTCCTCATAACGGATGGATAATGAACAACTTGGCGATCGTTGAAATCCTTAAGAGTTCTAATTCTGAGAAAACATTTCATGAATATTGTCACATTCCAAAACACTTCAACGATCCTGTACTTGCTTCCGTTAAGGACCAAAAAACTATCTACTATGTGGCCCCTAACCCACCCGAATAGATTGACAAAATTATGTATTTAAGTTATTTATAAATTATATTCTCAAACTCCATCTCTCAAAAACTATCTAGTAGTGATAAGCAACTCAAACATTGTGAGTATAGTACAAAATTCAAATTAAAAATATTTTAAATCAGAATGAATTAAAATATTGTAACAAAAAAAACGTAAAATATTGTAAAAATTACGATCGTAATCTCTTGTAATATTTCACAACAGAATCGAAGGATTGAAAACAGCCAATAGCAATCTAGGATGGAAGACATTTGGGAAATGCCTGGAACAGCCGAGAAGCCACGGGAACCTTCAGTTAAATACTAGAATAATCTAGAAACTTGTAAAATACCAGCATTTGGATGTAAGTAGCGTGGATCTAGGCCGCCGCGCAGTCGTCGTATTTTGACAATTTGTTCGATGCAAAGTTGGCCGCGAGCCCCGAGGCGACTGCTAGGGTAGCCTGTCGTGAGATAATTGAAGCAATTAATAATGCCAAATAATCGAGCGGTGTACCTAAGTGGTGAAATAAACTAGAGTGACTTCTATGTGCGAGAATTGAATATTTTACGAGCGATAAATAAGTGTTACCCAGCGATAATAAGTGTTGATTTACGGGTGATATATTGCTTAATAGTGTAGATTGAGTAATAAATTAATGATTAATTATCAATAATCATTAATTAATTAATCGCTAATTGATTTTCAGTGTTTTCATTTGAAAATCTTATTCATGGAACAATATAATTCCATCATTTTTGAAAAAATAAATTAAAATTTTTATCTTAACTTAATCACATTACATTTATTATAGCTGATTTATTTATAATGATTTGGTAAAGTAAATAAAACCTTACTTAACCTTGTTGTGAATGATACAAATTGCAGTAATTCATTTAGTTAGTGAGGATTTTATCAAGAGGTAATACTTTATTTAATACTTCACAACAATAAGAGCCTGATTAATCCAAGGATGGACCTCTTATCCCAGATGATCAGGGTTTATTGTGTGCGCGATAGATGGAAGCCTTATTGACGGAAAGTTCTTTCATCCAGATAATTTGGAAATATCAAAGTGGTACATTGTGCAGACCCGGTAGTTGAGTGAAACATTTCGTGTTCTATCCTTTGTCAAAGAAGACTTTTTAACTTATAGATTGATTTTTTTTGTTTTATTCCGTGAGTGACAAATCAATGATGTGTCACTTTCACTATCAATTTTTCCACAGTGGTAAAATGGTAAAAATGCTTTTGGATTTGGTTCCGTATAGTTGAGAATTGACGCTGCTAGATGTTTAAGTTATATATAATAATAATTATAATAAAGGATAATAAGGCAGCCCACTTAGTTTAGAGAGTATGACACAAGCTACCCATACCGAGGGTTTCGGGTTCGATTACCAGTGATGTCACAATACAAATGTGTGATTAACTCAAGCCTAAAGTGATTTTGATGCGTTTTGCTACAGTAGCTGGGCCGTGTTGCTTAAAAAAAAAATGACAAATAAATACTGCCGAGATAATCGGAAATTCGTTCTGCAGGCTGTCCGCGGTTTGTGCGGCCAGCATTACAATTCCAGAGCACCTATCCCTTTCATTCAGCACATTCCCGTAGTCCGAGTCACTATTTAAGTACCACAGATGGTAAATGTACTTGTAATTCTGAGTCAGCGAAATTTAAAGTTATTCATTCTCGTTATTTATTTATTAAGAAATCTTAACATTTTTTAAAACATATAATGTAAAAGCATAGCATTTCATAGACTAATTAATAAGATTCACAGATGTTAAGAAAAAAATTAGATTAGATATTTTTAAGTTAATTATTTTAAATTAATTAATGAACATAGTTAGCAACAAAAAATGTTAAGAATGAATAATGGTTAGTGATTGAATATGAAAAAAGAAAAAGTATATCAAGAAATGAGTTAAATAATGGGTGAAAAAGGATGAGGAGGTAGGAGTCAGGATAGGGGTGGAGGAAGAGAAGCTTAGGTATAGTGAGTGAATGGTCAAAGTTGATTTGGTACATGTAATCTAAGGCATTCTTTTAAATTCAGTAAGAACAATGTTGAAGAGGTCAATATCGATACAATTATTATTGAAAGCTTTGCATGCGCGATATAAAAATGTATTTTATGTATGGGATGCTCTATTTCTCGGAACATGGAAGAGCACGTTTTGTCGGGTACGTCTGCAGGGAACATGAAAAGAGATTAAGTCCAGTTGATTGGGACAGTCGAGCTGTCAGTCAGTTAGATCAGCACGTGCTCTTTACTGTTCCAGAGTTTTTAAGTTGTGGAAATGTAGTGCTTTGTGATAAGAGTCAAAAGATAAACATAACTGTAAGATTTTTTCTTTAACATATCAACATGACAAAATACCATTATTTTATCATATTTTAAGAAAAAAACAATCTTATTTTAAAAGGGTTGTTCTTGTACTCCATTTAAATAAAAATGCATAAAATGCAAAGGTAGGTATCACTTTTCATGGTGAAACAATAATGTAAAGTCACACAAAGATGATCGTTTTGTAGGTACATAAGAACTAATGATGTAAAACAATATCACATTCGTAACTTGAACGTTTTTTTTCAGAAAGGTGATAGTCTTACACTCGCGAAGCGATATGTTGTATATGTTCCTGACCATGTCTAGCGTCTTTCTAGAAGATGAAAATGATTTTCAGGTCGTGTGACGATATTTTAATCTGGTTACAATTATTTATATGTACCTACATATGACGCCTTGCGGGGTTCTAGGGTTTCAGTAAAGGGTTTAGTAGTATTAATACTTTCATGACGAAAAATATAAACTTTTTAAAGAAAGGAGTTGAAGAGAAAGAGTTAAAATTTGATACCTATATGTCGTACTGCATAAAAAATATATTTGTTCATTAATTCTTCAGTGAGAAATATAAAAAAATATTTTCTAATAATTCGACCATAAGATATTTTTAAAAAATGACTAAAAATATTATTTTTTTCAGAAATTTTTAACGTACTCTACAAATGTAGTTAATTCAGAGATTAGAAATATTTTATTGATTTTCGCCAACCGACAACTCGAACTGAACTTGAATCTTACGTCTTTAGCTACGTTTTTTTGGATTCGTTCTTTTATTAAATGTTTTTGGCCATAATCGTCACATAAGATGAAAACTGAAAGTGTTGGGTGCCGTGTGATTTCCTACAGAATTTCGCGAGGGATCTGGACCTCCTTCAAAATCACAAAAAGAAACCGAGTCAAGTGGAATATTTTCCCTCGCAAAATAAAATCACATTTCAGCTTAATTAGTATATAAAAAGGGCAATAAACTTTTCTTTCATTCTGATAATGGATGGTTAATGGGAGAGATTAACGATGGATCCAGATAAAACTCCGCGAGGGAACATTGTACCGGGAGCATTAACTTCCACTACAAATCTCTTTGCAGTGCAATCGTTTCATTATTTTATTACACGACTCTTAAATTTTAATTAAAATAGATAATTAAATAAACACTGAATCATTTTTAAAAAAAAAATAGAGATGCGAACACGGAATTCGTGTCACATCAATATTCTTACTATTTTCAATTAAAGCTTGTGCTATGAAAATAGAACTAACTTGCTTGTCTGGAGTGAGATTCGAACCTGCGACCTTTGGATCACGAGGCGAGGGTCCTAACCACAAGACCAACAACAAGTTCTATTTATGTAAGTATATATATTGTCCCCTCCTAGAGCATCGTAAATAAACAAATATTTATTTTTAGTTGTATTTCATATATATAGATATGAGTATTATATATATACACACATATAAAGGCCAGTTGGTAGATTTTTTAATTAAAATTTAGAATTCTTTTAAATTATGTAGAGCACAAAATAAAAAAAATACAGAATTTAAAATAATATAAATACTAAAGCTACCAATTTATTACTTAAGATTCTATGTGTTGGAAGAGTCGGGTATTATCATTTTTTTTATCGTATTTGCTTTTGTAACTGTCTACAGCTATAACAGAGTGATTAAGCTATTTGTCTAAAAATCTGATTTTTTTAAATGAGTTTTTAAGAAATCTTTATTAAATTTTTCAGTAAATTATTTATTTTATTCTCATGCATTTGTAATTTAGTTTGAAGAATTATTTATTACGGTATGATATATTATATCATTCGATTTATCAAAGTATATCTATTTAACCATTTAAAAGGAATATTATTCATTCCGACTTTGGCTAAAAGATACTACGTAAAAAGACCCTTCCTCTACCTGAATCAAATTTGGCCAATTACCTACTTTAAATTATAACTTATAAAAAAGAATTGCACTAAAATATATTCAAACCTATTTAAAATTGGTTATTTTAATAATTTTCAACCTTAAAAAATGTTTATTTTTAATGTGGACATAGCTTCTTTTGAGCAGAAGCTTCTTTTCTCTCCATAACTACATTCGCAACAACACTACTGCTCTATATCTGCAATGTTTCTACAGATAACTAACGTAATAACTTAGTTACTTCCAATACTTAGTTTAACGTACAATGTCTAGTTAAAATGTATCACAAATCCATATTTTTATTCAACAAAATTAGCAAAATATTTCCTTTAAATTTTACGTTAAATGAAAATTCGTTGTTCATCTTCCGTAAGCACCGCGGTGTTCGGACTGCGGAGCAAAGCCTCAGGTATTCGGTTGAGACTGGAATACAGCCTTAAGTGGGGTTTCGCTAGGTACAACCTTGTGAAATTTATTATGGAACATCAAACGTGCTGGAAATTATTCGCTGGAGGTGCTCTTTACTCTGAGACCTCAACAATTTCTCTTCACAAACCACATTTAATTAATAATTTAATTATTAAGGTCGTTTACTGTAACCCGGTTCGCAGAAATATTTCTAAAAGTCTACCTTATATATTAATTAAAGGCTCTGAGGAAAACAGATATGTATATTTGAAAAATTCTATAATTGAACTCGACGTACTTTGAATTTGGATAACCAAAAGACTGCCTCTGTGGAAATAAATATGTTTCGTATATACAGAGTTCGATATATCAAAAAATATATTCGGAATAAGATTAAGCTGAGAGATATTTTATCCTCACAATTCTATGAATGAGATCAACTTTCAAGATTCACATTTTTTTTTCATATCTTTAATAGGCATAAGATCTTCGAGAATATATATTTTTATCCTTAATAGGTATAGTATAGAATATCTGGGAATGTGAAGTACTCTATCAAGCAATAAATACTTGATAAAGTACGTTCTTTTTTTCATTGATGTTATTTTTGCCTGGATGTCACCATATTTCTATTCCGGAACTTATTCCTATTTGCTATCCTATTCTTCTATCCCTATTCAAGTCATGATCAAATATACATTTACAATTTTATTTTATTTAATATTTTAAAAAATAGAAGCATATTAAACATAAATATAAACTGTAAAAAAAATTAATATTGTGAACTTAGCCCTTTTATATTAATTTTGACGGTGGAAAGTGCTATATTCGTTTCAATATCTCAAGAAATATTCTCAATGCAACATTTATACTTTGTATATTTTTGGTTATTTCATAATTTAATATTTAAAAAGTATGTAACAGAAAAAATTCTGATATTTTTTAAATAATGCAGTAGTTGTATTAAAATTTAGACTCAGACTCAATTAAAAGGTAAAATATTGATAAACCTAGGTGACAGTCATTTGAGTGTATAACATACTTTTACCATAGACAAAACTCTCAACATTCGCGATTGCCCTGAGGACCTCTACTTGTATTTGTTGATTTTCTAACTAACTAACTAACTAACTAACCATCACGCCGTTTCCCCGCAGGGGTAGGCAGAGAGAATTGAACGCCACACTCTTCTATCCTGGCACACCACTTTTGGTTCGGCCACATTCATACATCTTTTCATACAAGTTCTATGGTTGTTGCGGCTTTTAACGGGGCCGTCCTCAAACACTTGTTGTATCTGATCGTGCCAGTTCTTTCGCGGACGCCCTCTATTCCTGTTGTCTTCAACACTCGCCTCATATATTTTCTTAAACATCCTTTCCTCGTTCATACATTTCACATGACCAAAACATCTTAGCACTCCTTTGTTCATTCTATCTATCACACTACAGCCAGCATTGCATTCGCGTCTAATTTGTTCATTCCTTACTCTACCACACAAGCGTCTCAGTGACCGCATTTCTACCGCATTCAGTCTACTTTCATTCCTCTTTTGCCAATTCCAGGCTTCACTTTCATACATTAGGGTTGGCACTAGAACGCCATTATGTACCGCTAGTCTTGCTTCCTTTGACAGATTCTTAGTGACCATAATTGTCATAATTTGCCATAATTTTGTCCTGAACATAATGAATAATTTCTTTATGCTATCTTCAAATTTTTCATGCAGTATCTATATTTAACGCTCTCTAGCGTCACTTTCAGGCGATCATCTTTCAGGGTTAATTATTATTATAACCCGTTGACGATCTGTCTGATAAAAATAAAAATTGAATAATGTTCCCTTGCCGTAATGCATGTTATAATTTTTTTATTTCCAAATGGTAATGTTAAAAAACATATAGTCAAAAAATACTACTATGAAGATGTGAAAGTAAATGTACGGAGTAATCAATAATAATAAAAACATATTTTACGTAAACGTAAATGAATATGAGAATACTAATGTTTTGCGATAGAAAAAATTCATTTATTGGCTTGTGGCCATTAATCGAGATTTTTTTATTTAATTTAATTAATATAAATTACAAATACAAATCTTACGTATTAAATTGAATTTTTTTTAATACTTTGTTAGTCATGTAGACCTCATTAGTGAAGAGAAGCTCTTGAGTCTGATGAGGGAGCCTCTGTTTTTTTTTTGTATAGGTATAGATACATATTTGAATAATTTTATAATACGGGTGGTAATAAAAGGTAATTTAATGATGAATAATATCGAAATATTTTGAAAAAAGGCTGTACATTTAAACGATTTATGAATTTAGGAAGGTTTCAATTTTTTGAATTTTGCTGTGTTTGAAGAAGAAATTTTTAAATTTGTTCTGAGATGTTATTGATGCAGCGTATCTCGTTAGGTAGATTATTACGGTAGTTAATGGCTTTATAAATATAGTGGTTCTGCATTTGGGTTGTTTTAAATTTAGGCATTATGATTTGGTTCCCATATCTCATAAGTTTAAAGTATTCCTGGTTTTCTGTAAGGTTTTTTTCTTTACATATTTTCAACACGGGAACTTGCTTGAATATATCAGCTACGTTTGGTACTGGAAACAATTTAAAAAGGTCATTCGTTGAAAAGGTAGATTTTTTTTCAGTATTACTTTAATAATGATCCTTTGTGATATTTTAACTGAGTTATGAGAAGAACCTCCCCATCCGATAACCCCGTATATAAGCAGAGAGTGAACAATGGCGTAATACACACTATTAATAATTTTTGTACTTAAAATATTCCTTAGTCAAACGAATATGTAGATAGATATTGTTTTTACAAGTTCTATGATATGTCTGTTCCACTTTAGGTGTTGATAAATGATCACAACAAGGTATTTTGTTTCGAGATACAACACGATTATTTTAATTTTTAAAAACTGTATAGGTACACTACTCAGTTTATATAAGGTATATATTTTCGATAGGTTCAGTCCCTCTCAACAGCAGTTGTCATTTGGCATATGTTGTGACAAAACATGGACAGACTTAACAATAAACTCGATCTTATGTAAAGTACAAAGTTTAGTATTATTACGGGACGTGGCCGTGGAAGGCGAGTGAAAACACTGGAAATTTATTTAATATTTAATGATTATTTTAATAAATTCACAAAATCACTATACACGAATTAAATTTAAGCACTAATCTCGAATTCGCACTATTTCAAATTTATCGCTGGTCTGTGATTATTATCGCTTGTTAACACTTCAGAGAAAGCGCTCAATATCTGTCGCTTCGATTAATCTATTGTAATACACGCATTGGTAACACTGCAGTGGGTTTTATCGTTGGATATGTGGCTTTGGTTAAACATTAAAACAACAGTGATCCGCCCCGCTTTTATATGAAACACGTTGATTTTTCGAATCTTTGAGAACATTATTTACATTTTTCCAGTCCATTCCAGATTGCTGAATGTTATTGAATATTCCAGAGATTTTGATAGTTTGCAATTAATCCGCATTCTAACATCTCGTTAGAGTATATTTTAATAAAAATATGTTTGTAATTTTTTAAACCTAATGTACTCGTAACCCGTTAGAAAATGAAAGGCATAGGTACATGAAAGACATTGCTTCGTGTAATGAAACTTTTCGATACTGAAAGAGCTGTTTCCATTTGTTTCATTCCTGAGTTATTTTAAGAAAATAACATTAAATATAACGTTTTCTGAAAGGTGGAAATAAATATACGTTTTCATACAAAAATGCGTTCAAATAAGTAATGATCTTATATCATAGTATGTACATGCACTGAAATAAATCACACATTACCTTTGATTAGGGATTATATTCTAAAAGTCCCCGTGAAAAGGAGGCTACTGCAAACGCCATTTTAGTTAAGACACGTTTTATTTAAGATCCGAGCGGTGGGAGGACAGTTAATCACGTGGTCACGGGAACGGAAACGAAAATGTATAAAGAGAGCGGGGAAATCTATTTCGTCCGCTGAAGGGTCCGCAAAAGTTTGGTTGGGGCTAAATAAATTAAACAACTCAGTGGCTGCTTCCGTAGTTTATTCCGAAACAACTAATAGATAATATTCCGCCGTATGTCAAAAAGAGTTGATTTAATTCATTGGTTATAATTTCTTAAATTAAACTTCAAAAATGTCCGAGTACACTAATACAGCAGTACACAAAAAGTATACATATTTGTTTCCTCAATAATTGCTTAAACATTTTGGCAATATTATTTATTAATAATAAATAGAAAATTCTTTGTGAAAACTACTTTTTATTGATAAATCATCATTGGCGCCAAAACATTTTGATTTTTGAATTAATAATTATTTAAAGAAAATGGTTTTCTCTTAATTCATAATACAAATTTGTTAAATTGATCTCAAATTCACTCGGTTTTAAACACTGCTTTGGTAACACATATAAATGTTTATTATAATATCCGAGGTGATACTAAAAAAAATTGTGGTTTTGAGGATACTATTTCTTTTTATTTTAGCACTGAAATGGAGGGATGTCATTTTTATCTCTTTGTATTTAGCATACATTATGTTATATAAACATGTAGAGTTTAAGGATCTCTGTAAAAAAAAATATGAAGAAATCCAAATCTCGTCTAAAAACCAAGCTGGTAGTTTTTAAAGCATTCTTGCTTACTTTAATTTAGTCATCAAATATGGATTCTTATGGAGAGCGTGACAATATTATTGAACTTAATGAAAACCCTTGGCATGGGCTGTCTTGATTGGTCGTGAAATTAAATACTGAAATAGTTGATTGTTTCGGAGGCAAGTTTGTAGAACCCCAAAATAAAAGCACACTTTTTTATATTTTTTTATGTATTGTGAAATAGTGCTATTTAAAATACGCCTCATTTAGATTTTGGACCCTCGAAACTCCTAGGATAACATGATGATTTAATAATAATTTTACTTAATTTTTTTTAAATTAATCTTTTTGTTGTTTTAAATCGATGTAATTTTTTTTAAATCTTGGATATTTAATTAAGTATAATAATCGTAAATAGTATTTTAATATAATAATCGCAGTGTAATAAGTCCAATTTAGTATAATAATCGTAAATATATGAGTAATTAAAAATCACAATTTAATCAAAATTCACTAAACTTATGTTAAATATGCTTGTTCCAATAAAATTGAAGTGTAGTATTTGATGTATCTATTAAATAAATGAATGAAACATAGGTACGTATTTCTGTTCAATATATTTTATGTTTCGAAAAAATATTCAAAAATAAATTACGGCATTAAAAATGCGTTGGTGGTAGAAAATGAAAATTAAATGTGAAGGTTTCTTACTTTATTCATTTTTTTGGCAGTCAACAGATTCATAAGTAGCTAATTAATTAGCTTATTGGGTAAACCAGGCTATTCACTACACATAAAAGTAAATTACCGTACAAGACAGATTTTTGTAGTGCCCAGTTCAGAGAAAACTCTACGATTACATGAGAGTAGGCTCTATAAAAAATCTTCAACTTTTTATAAGTTTACTGCTCTGGCTAGTATAAAATTATCATTATAATTTATAGAAATTATATTTGTTTTCACAACTTTTTATTGAAAAAAATTCAACATGTTTCAAAGCTAATGGCTTATTCATCATTAAATATTCATCACTTTAATAATTAGAGTCATTTTTTAATATTTGTTAAAAAATAATTAAAGCCTTTCACTACTCGTCACTAACATTCCTACAACAATTTTTTGATAAAATGTATTGATTCTTTCAATATGTATTTTTGGCGTTTACGGTAACATTGTTTTCCAGTGCCGGTATGTATTTATATATGTAAATATTTGTTAAGCTATTTTATAATTGTACGTAAATCCACACAAACAATATTTGAAACACGTAAGGTGCGGGCGGCCGGGCGCCTCCACCAGCGGCGGCGCACCGTTTAGGCGAGGGGGT
Organism: Agrypnia vestita; assembly: GCA_016648135.1. NCBI lineage: Eukaryota > Metazoa > Arthropoda > Insecta > Trichoptera > Phryganeidae > Agrypnia > Agrypnia vestita. The sequence continues at coordinate 5,018 of JADDOH010013429.1, read as the reverse complement.
TAATCATCCCTAATTTGAATAAAGCGTCCGTTTGAGCAAGGGGGATGTAATTAACGGCTTTCCACGAAACGTTTGCTTTATTCATAAGCATTTCGTGTGGACTTTCCAATTTTATGGCGACCGTTGGGCCATGATTTCTCCGGAAAAGCGAGTTTGTTGATTTTGTAATACAGGATTTAGATGCGGGCTTATTCTGCTGATGCTGACGAGTACGGATGAGGATTTTTGATAATGTACCTAATTCTGCTGATGCTGACGAGTACGGATGAGGATTTTTGATAATGTACACTAATTCTGCTTTGATTATATTTACTTTTCACGCATACCAACGTAACCGCTGAGTGGGAAAATTGCTTTTGTGTTGGTGATTTATAATTTGAGTGTTGATTTTGCCGAGAAGCAAATTATCGCTTCATAATTGCTTAATTATAAAAATCTGATGATCTCTCTTATAGAAGGCGTTTATTTTCAAGCAATCTACAATTATTAAAAAAAACTATATTTTAGAAATCTGATCAATAATTTTCTATGCAGAAGAAGAAAATGAAAAAGTAAAAAGTTTCAAGATGTTGTTTGACCAACTTTCTTTACGTAATTTGACCATAAGTTCTTTGGCACACATTAATTAAAATCGTTACTGCTGTGTACTATACTATAATTATTATTATTTTTAAATAGAAATAGAAATACGAGCACGGAAGACGTATCGCATTAATATTCTTACTATTTTCAAATGAGGCTAAACGTTTGCGTAATTAACTTGTTGGTGTCCTGGAATTGGGCTCAAACCAAGCAACTTACATATTATACAGTGCGTTTCATAGCTAGTAGCAAAAACTCTATAGGTGGATTCCTATCTTGATAATGAACCGAAAATGTTCAATCACAGTCCGTTCAAATATATGAAAGGTTGTAAACCCTGGGCTATCATATAAAAGACTACTATACACGTTTCCCATATAAAAAGCTTCGTCTCTATGAGACTTTTATAATGTATCTTAATTAATATAATAATTATTAACCAAGTATAACAACTTCTTATTTAGGGGTTACGTGTAGTCAGAGGCGCAAAAAAATAGACATTTTCAAAAATTTTTTTTGAGCGTTTGTTTAATGTTTTGATTCAATACATAATACCAACGTTTTACACTATATTTTAAGTAACTATACCGAAAATTTCAAATAAAATTATTAATACTGGACCACGATTTTTGACCCCTGTTTAGCAAGTAGTGCCTCGCGGTGGCCATCAGTGCTTATTAGTGGTTTATCTGAATTTAATGAAACAAAAAGAAATTAGTAGTTCAATAGTTTATCTTGTGCTTAATCGAAACTTTTTTAGTTTTTTTCAAATTTAACAAAATGGCGGTCTTTGAAAGCTTAATTATGAATTTTGAGGGAAAAAATCACTCATTTTTTATTTATAAAAAGAAAAGTTAAAGTCAAAAAAACATTCTTCGATTAAGCGCAAGTTTTTAATGCCTAAAATATGATGTTTAAATTTCATTTAAATCTGTCAAGTAGTTTTTAAAGTATCGTGGACACCATTTTTGAAAACGTTATTTTGAGAAAAACGCGTATAAAGTTTTATGCATAAATAATTAATACAGATACAATTTAAAAAATTACTTACGTAGAGTCGTCTATTTTTAGTACATATAATACATCTTCTGCCGATGTGTAACGCTCCAAGATGTCGATTTTTTTTTATCTACGCCTCATTTTGCCTTCTCGAGTGACCTGATTTGCAAGTTGGTCAGCAATCTTTATGTGCTCTATATCGAGTTTTTCAGCATACCGGTGTGCATTAGGTCCATAATTTAATCTTATACATTGGCAATCATTAATATTCCTTGCATACCTTCATGACGTCTCATTATAAATTTTTGAAAATGATTATAATACACGCACAACTACCTATCGACTGCTGGGTTTCACTGCCACTGAAGTACTAACACTAAATCAAATCTCAGTTAGCCTAAAGGGTTTTATGTCTAAAAGTAGAAGTATAAAAGAAATTTCGTACATTATTCTTAGAATTAATCAGGTAAAAACCGCGTTCCGTAGCAGTCGCCCCGTTTGTCAGCCCGGCCGGCTCTAGTACCGTCCACGTGTCAGTACGGGCGGCAGCAGGGGGTCCTACAGTTATCGTTAGATATCTTTAAAACTAATAACTGAATCGAGTTGATATTTTCACACAATATTTTTGAAATATTTTGCTTTAAGAAAATACCAAAAAAACGATTTTTTAAAAATCCTGACTACACGTAACCCCTTAATGATAGTTGACAAACGTATAAAAAATTAATTATTTATTCATTGACAAACACATAAAAACCTGGCTCTTAAAAATACAGTTGATAATAAAATAAAATAAATCTAATATCTTAGTGTTATAATATCTATCTAATAGATCAACATCTAAAATGGCATAGCCACATTAACGAATTGGTCAAAAGAGTGAAAAAGTGCATACACATATTCATTAGATTAAGAAACATTTTATGTGTTAATAACTTAAAAAGTAGGTACTTTGCTACTTTTCACTAACTTCTCCAGAATGACATTATTGAGTGTAGAGTAGCATACAACAAGGTAATTAACTTACTAAAGGTTATATGTAGAGAACGATTATTAAATTAATACTAAAAAAAACAATTTGCTTTTTAACACAAACACTCTTCACGAATTCCCAGTTCCGAAATAAGAAAATATTTATAAACAAAAATTGTTATACAAACAATAAAATATTTACACAAAAATTGAATTAAGCAGATCATTAAGATTTAAAAATAATTTTAAAATACTAAAATGCAATAACAAACAATATTAGTGAAATTATTTATATATTTTAAGGAATAAAAAATTTCCATACAGAAATTAATAAGGTAACTGAGATTAAACAAATAAATAAGAAATTAAATGAACACAACCATATGCCCAGTTAAACAATAAATATTTTTTTAAATATAAAGGTGTACACAAAAATAATAATTATATACAGCACTCTTTTTGGAGAGCTACAGCGATCATATTTTTGTATACTTATAGTTTTAATAGACTAAAAGAAAAAAATATATATATGTTCCCATGCCGTGATGTTATTGAATACCACATATCACAATACAGAGACAGGCGAGTAGATTTCCGCCGAGTTTAAAGTATACTTATTATCAATAAATATATAAATTTATTACGTTTAATTCCGGCACTCGAAAATGATTAAGACCGAAAACTTTATCTCAAAACGGAAGAAAAATATTTTCACTTGTCCGGATAAACAGAGAGAATTGTAAATCACGCGGTGCAGGGACGCGAAACTCGGGGCAAGTTGTAACCGTATATCAATAGCGATGCGATAAACAGTACCTACCCGCATTCTTTCTCCCCGCTTCTGCGGAAACTCCCGCGCATTCTCATATAAATTCCAATTTTGAAAACCCTTCCCCTCTCCCTCCCCCTCGCTCCATCCCCTCACCGCCCGCCGCCCCATCGCGAGAGTCCGAGCAGCGGCCGTTATTCTGATTTATCAGGAAACTTCTTCCACCTTCATACGTAGTCCGCGCAGTCGGCAACTTGCTCCGCGGTAGTTGCGCCTTTCGGGCTGCCAGCGACCCGAAGCTGGGACCCGATGAAAAATGTCTCCTTTTTTTACTTAATTGTTTTACCAATTCCAGGCAAACATCTGACAAAACGTGTCCCTCCTTTTCTTGGCCGCTAGGTTGGCATTATTTTCTCTACTTCAATCTGCGCAGTGTTGCGCGATAATAATATTAAAGGCCGGTCTTGTAAACGAAAGTCCAAATATCCGTTAGTACATCGACAATTAACGAACGGATTGCCATTCGTTAGTAACTTTTTTGGCCGTCCGTAAGTATCGCAATATCGTATTGCTCTTGTCTATGATTTTAGAGCTGTCAGAGGCGAATATCTCTTTTCTATGGAAAGGAAACATTACTTCTATAAAGATGACCTAAAATTTCTCACTCGCGCCGGATTTTTGGGATAATTTCTATAACACTACACTGGCCTTTGAAACCCCAACAAAGTCTGCAGCAGCTAATAATATTGATCCAACAACATATATGTATTCTCAGGGCAACAAGTAATTTTGTGGTGGCTGATAATGTCCGATTACAACGTTTGCGCCTTTTTACATTTTTTCCAATATCTTCTAGAAGTTCTTAAGCAGATCTTTTCGACAAGCGAATACGGTAGATAAAATCTGCGTCATATAATATATCCACTCATATATTGAGCTTGTTCTTTGTTCGACGAACTTGAATACAATAATAGCTCGACATTTTTCTTTTAAAATGAAGCAGCAGTCAGCACAGTATATATGTATATGTCAAACGAACAGCACGAAACACAAATTGACAACGGACCTAACCTTAAAAAAGAATACGTCTGTCATACTTCTGTCAATTTCGACTAACGGACTGTAAACTGGTGGTTCGACTGTCGGTATCGGCTGTCGGTAAAATTTGACTAAAATATGACTAACGGATTGTTGTAAGACGAAAAAAATAACGTTTGGATCAAATTTCGGTTTATTTGGTTTGAAATTTAACTAACGGACTTTTATAAGACCGGCCCTAAGACAACAAAAAGAAAAAGTATCAAACGTGAAAAAGATAATCCCCGGATTTTCAATCAAAATCTATTTTTTAACGCTTCAGTGAAGCTTATTAAGTTTTTACAATAGTTTGAGAAAAAATATTTTTACATGTGATTTTATATAAAATTGATTACTTTCTAGGCAAATGAATGCGGAGTTAATTGATTTTTTAAATTATTTTTCTGGGATCCTGGCCTCTAATTGGTAGAGGCCCCTATAGCCCTTTACCGATTGATGAATATTAAGTGAAACATTTTAATGATGTCAAACACACGTTGATTCTATAACTTTTTATACTTTTTGTTAATTTTGTCTCGAGTGAAACACATTTTCTTTTCTTTTCATGTTATGTATGAAATATTGTATTATATATTCGTATCGAACTTTTATATATATA
>JADDOH010013428.1:0-32008 GCA_016648135.1 Agrypnia vestita | reverse complement strand
TACCTCCAGCAGCACGCTGGACCCCGTGATGTTGTTCTGATAATACGTCAGCGGGATCTTGCACGACTCGCCGACAGCCTTCAGCGCTGCAAAATGTATTACGCAGTCCACTTTATGCTGAAATGGAAGATGGTCACTGATATTATTTCTGGTTATAAAAATTGTGGACATACAAACGAATTGTGTTTAAATAATATCGAACCTTTATTTGTGTTAAATATCGAACCCACGTACGCAATTTTGGGAGAAATTTCCCAAAATTGTGTACGGAGATTACTCACTCGATGAATTTTCTAAATTTTACGCTTTTTACCAGGCGTGGACAGGTGGTACATTGAAGCTGACTTGTACGTCGAAAAAGCAAACAAAATTAAAGTGAGCGTAGAGCTAATAATTAATAGAATTAAAAAATGTTCCCTCGGATGGTTCCAGCATGTTAAGCAAATGAATGAGGAAAGAATGGTAAGAAAGATATATAACGCAAGTTTTGATTGCATCAGAAAGAGAGGGCGACTGCGGAAGACGTGGCATGATCACATTTTTATATTGTCATATTTTATTTTTCCATCTTAAAATCTTTTATAATTGTATTGGTGGGAAATACGTCACTGGCCATACATATATTTTAGTGTGGTTGTGCCTGTACTTAATAATTATCGATGTAATAATTGTATTTTGTGTTTAGATAGAATTTTTGTTAATATGATTCTAGTCATTGTAACCTTTGGCCACTTCTCTTTTAAATATATTTGTTTCTATTTCCTACTTTTATGTTTTATTTATTGAAACCTTCAAATTGTCAAACACATCTGGGACCCTTCGAATCTGAAGAGAATCATGTTTATCTCTGAGCTAGGCGAAGGTAATTATCTAGGGGAAAAATCTACTACAAATGTCGCCCAACTAGAAAAAGTCCTCTACACTGCATTCATTCACATGAGAGTGCCTTCGGCTACCCTCAGATATGTGCCCGGACGTCACGTTTCTTACAGACGGACATGATCTTCCCAAATACACGAACAGGCACCTTCACATTCATCTATCAGCACCAAATGTCATATGTTACAATGCCACCGTTGATTCTTACCAGTGATGACGACATTTACTCGCAGCAGTGTTCCTCCGCAAATATTCACCACATCTTCTCTCCAGAACCGGTAGACGCCCGCGTGCCAGGGAAAGGTGCCCCGTGTCGCATCAGCACCAATCGCAATGCTCCTGAGACGAGATGGTTTGTTCTCCAATCCGCATTCTGCACTGAAAACGCGACATTCTACAGTTAAATGCTGTTTTCTACTCAAAAATAAATCTCTTTAAATAAAATAACTTTATGTTTTACACCACTTTATTGAGTTTAAACCAACTAGTTTCGACTCACAACTGAGTCTTCATCAGGGTTCAGATATTAATTAAATAAAAGCAGAATTACGAACAATTAGAAAACATTAAGGGAAGAAAGAGACAGAACGTCAACTGTGGTGGGGTTGGGTGAAAGAGTGTGGGTATGGGTGGGTGTAGTTAATTGGAAGGGGAATATATCTAGAATTGGACTACGCGATAAATCCAGTTGCTTATTAAGTAAATACTTTTTATTTGTTTTTAAAGATTTTTTTATTTCTAAAGCTTCTAAATAGTGTAGGCTATTCAGAATTTGCAATTCATTTAATAGAAAAAAAACACGCATTTAACCAATTTTCGGGTGTAGATGTACTTTATAGAAATGACATAGGTATTTACTTAATAAGCAACTAGACTTATCGCGTAGTCCAATTCAAGATATATTCCCCTTCCAATTAACTACACCCACCCATACCCACTCTCTTTCGCCCAACCCCCACCACAGTTGACGTTCTGTCTCTTTCTTCCCTTAATGTTTTCTAATTGTTCGTAATTCTGTTTTTATTTAGTTAATATCTGAACCCTGAGGAAGACTCAGTTGTGAGTCGAAACTAGTTGGTTTAAACTCAATAAAGTGGTGTAAAACAAAAAGTTATTTTATTTAAAGATATTATGTCTCACCAAAATGTGTTTGCTTCGTGTGAAAATTCAAAAATAAATATTCTAACGGCTTGAGTGGGCAGCGGCCTATCCGCTCGAGGCACTGGGCAAGCACCTTGCAGTGTTACAACCAACCTTTTGTGGGTTACTGTACTCTCTAGTCACTACTGGAGTAACTAAAGATTCTTCTGCCAGGTCCCCAGACTAGATCCTCTGTGAGCGATGTCTGAATACTGTAGTTTTCAAGGTTACGAGAAAAAGAAGAAAAAAAAAGTTGCGCTCCTTTGAAACGGCCTTTTAGAGCCATTTATGGAAATACTAGCTGAGCCCGCGCGGCTTCGCACGCGTAGATTATTAGAACACTATTTGGATCGTCATAGAACTTTCGCGAACCTTCTAGAACGTTCTTCTTCCAGAACTTTCAAGAAATTCGAATGTACAGGAACCTTCTAGACACACCGACACATTCCGTCACTCAGTTTAGAATCTTATAGAAGTTTCGGGAATTTTATAGAACCTTCTCCTTCCAGAACTTTCTAGAGCAGGTTTTAACGGAACCTTCTAGACTCACCGACACAGTCAGCGCGCCTATTTTGAAACAATCTGAAGCATTTGAAGCCTTCCCATAACAAAACATTGTGCCAGAAAGCACATTTTTGTCACCCACTCCCACCCACGCACAGCCACCCCCACCAAACGCGCATATTTTCGATGTGACACCAAGGGCTATCCACCACCATAACCATCGGTGGGTGGTTGTGGCTGGTTGTGGAGAAAACTTGGCGGATAGGGAAACACGGGTTTCTTTATATATATATATATATATATATATTGATTTCGAGACTAGAATATGTTGACGTTACAATATTCCTTAAACATAAGATGATCCGATAAAACATTTTTCCTCTGCACACACATACTTACTTAAATACACTTAGATCGATATGTAGCACATATGAGGGGTATAAAAGCACAGATGGAAAATTCTATAACATGACTGATAAAAACAATTGTTTTTTAGTTCTACATATTTAATTTTAATGAGACGCGTTTCGCCTTATGAGGGCATTATCAATATACAGGGTTATTTGAAAAACATAAATAACCTCGCAGGACTATATTCCTGCCTTGATTATGAGTCGAAAATGTTCGTCGAAAAAAAAATCGAAAAAAGTAAAAAAAAAAAGCTATTATGACCTAATATCAATAGTTATGGAGATATGCAACATCAAAGTTTGCATTTTTTTTCTATATTTCTGACTTATATTTTGTAAAACGCTGGACTATCATTACAGTAACTTATATCAAATATGAAAAATTCATTCCCTTTAATACAAGTCAAATATAATAATAAAAACCTACGAAATCTAATTGGAAATTTTTCAGGGTTTATATCATTTTATTTAACTTGTATTGAAACGAATGAATTGTTCGTAATCGATATAAGTTAGTGTGATGATAGTCCAACGTTTTACAAAAAAAGTAGTCAGAAATATTGAAAAAAAAAATGCAAACTTTGATGTCGCATATCTTCATAACTATTGATATTAGGTCATAAAAGCTTGAACAATTTTGACTACTCATAATCAAGGCAAGGATATAGTCCTGCAAGGTTATTACTGTTTTACAAATAACCCTGTATATTTTTTACATTCAACAACTTGTATAGGTAAAGTATTGAAAAGAGATGCTACATAATTTGAAGAATTGATGTAGGTTTTCGTATTTATGTTAGAAACAAATATGTTCAAACACAGTTAAATTGTACTTGTGTCGTGCCATGTTTTTGCGATCGTTCTAGCCGACGTTTCGGATCCCATTGCAGGGTCTATCATCAAGGCTGATGTATTGTGAGAGTCGATGTTGCCGTTAATATTGACTTTCGACACGGTATTGCAAGCTAATACTAAACCACAACATCAATACCTGCCAGAAAAGTCTTTAAAAGACGGCGTAATACTCCAGAAAACGTGAACCAGAAGACTCTAAAGTTTGTTCTGAACAGTACTTAAAATATCTTTATCATTAAAACATTATTCTTAGTTTCAGTGGCAGGTTATTTTAGTTTCAGGATACTGGCAAGGGAAGTGGACGCTGAGCGCCAGGGATCCATCATTCCAAGAATTTGTTAATGCTCGCTCACCTTCCATTCTGGTCACCAGCGGGGATCGCGGCTCCTGGAATAAATCAAACAGCCTTAAACATTTGGAAAATCCCGAGGGAAAATAAGAGGCGGAATCACAGAGTATCAAATCGTACAGAGATGAGCTAAACCCCTTCTTTAGGCGAGGGGATAGGGCCACAGCGAAAGTATGTCCCCCTCGCGTATGTTAAAGCACATTTATAATGCAGTTGCAGAATTCACTTTTGCCTTAATAAATCCCCCTTTTTAAAAAAAAAAATTATATTAAACAACAATTAACACATTAAGCATTATATTTATCTTTAGTTTTTTTGTGTAAAATTAACGTATTGGTCAGATAAATGTAATCAAAATCGACATTGAGATTTTCTGTGGAATTTTTTCACATTGACAATGCCGCTGTCATCTTTCAAATTTTCAGCTGATAAACTTCGGCGAAACGGCATTCTATCTGTGTCCCTGTTTCCCTTGTCTCGGAGAAGTGAAGCCTTTTTGACTGAAAATCATTTGTCAACAATAAATATCATAAAAATATAAGAAGGAGACGTCCAAAAAAATTGAAATAAAAAATTCTTCACGCCAGAGTGTTTCGTCTTTCATAGTATTTTATTGAAATTAAAATATCCTTCGTAGTTTAAGAAATAAATTCAATTGAAAAAGGCAAAAAAAATTGTAAATTTTGTAAAAAATACGTATAATCGAAATAAATTAGAAAAAAATTAATATAAATTAGATCGTATGCGCAACTTGATTTTCTACTTTTTTGCCTATTCGAATTTCTGAATTTTGTCGGACGGCCGAGTTATTGAAGAAAAATCAATTTTCACTCGAATGAGCGTAGAACAGAGATAATAAGTAGGAAAAAATCGAGTGTACTAAATTCTCACGCGGTAACTATCTACCTTTCGTTTTTTATTACAAAATATTTTTATTACTTATAGTTGCGGAGAAAACCGCAAAAAAAATGCGTGAAAAAGTCGAAAAAAAACGCAAAAAATCGAAATGTTTAAAAGGCTTCTTATAAATTTCGCGGAAGCTACCTTAGAACCTTAATATATATAGAGATTATTTATTTCTCTTAATTATGTTTAATTTCGCATTTTGCATTTCACAATCACAGAAAATGTTGAGATTTATTCTGTGTCCCGCCAGGGTTTTCCCTGAGGGTATTTTTGTACTGAGTAATCCTTGGTGCGAAGTAGAGGCGGGAGTGGCTCAATGAGTTTGAGGCCACTGAGTTTAATTAGCTGGAGAATGTTCAAAAGAAGTTTCTGAGATATCTCTATATGAGAGAGTATGGACATTATCGTTGGCTCTGTCCAAAAAAGTTTCTCCAAGGTACACTTGGCTGCAATAGTTTAGAAAAAATCTTTTTTAAGTAAAAAGTTGTTTTCGAACTTTTTTTAATTTTTTTTTTTAATTAAATAAATACTTATTCTTAGGAACCGATATTTAAAAGTGCCGTCATTTTTGACGGGTTACAGCTAGTTAGGTAATAGAAATATTAAGAGATATACCTATGTTTTATTTAGTTTTTTTTCAAAATATATGCTAATTTAAAAGTCATGCTGCATATCTATATCGAAGGTGAGTTGTCAGGCTGGTCCTTGCATGCTTCTTTTTGTTTATTTTGCAATAGTTTTAGTTATTTAAAATTATAGCTGTTTTACTGTATATTTTTTTAATGAAACAATAGAATGAGTACCCACGATTACATTTCGGATCACTGGACCAGGTGTTGACGTCCTTGCACACGGATAAAGCATCCGTCAAACCAAAACCTTTCTTGCAGGAATAATGGAGTATTGTGGACCGTTCCACTGTGTTTCCAGGGATTAATTCCCCGCCTTTGTAGTTGGGGATAGTGTAGTTTCCGTTGTACGGGAAATTCGGCAAATGACAGCCTTCAACTGGGCTCCTTTAAGTAAAGAAAAAATTTCTGTAAACTGGGTTATTTGGAAAATATTAATAACCTCGCAGAACTACATTCCTGCCTTGATTATGAGTCGAAAATGCTGCAGCAACCATGACCTAATATCAATAGTTATGGAAATGTGCAACATCAAAGTTTGCATTTTCTTTCAATATTTTTGACTTCTTTTTTGTAACGCGTTGGACTATCATAACAGTAACTTATATCGAATGTGAAAAATTTATTCCCTTTGGTACAAGTGAAATAAAATAATAAAAATATTCCAATTCCAATTTCTGCATGGTTTTTAGCATTTTTTAAAATTGTTTTAAAACGATGAATTTTTCGTAATTGTTGGTTAATATGTTGGCTTTACAATATTCCTTAAACATAAGATGATCCGATAAAACATTTTTCCTCTGCATGTACATACTTACTTAAATACACTTAGATCGATATGTAGCACTTATGAGGGGTATAAAAGCACAGGCGAAAAATTCTATAACATGGCTGATAAAAACAATTGTTTTTTTAGTTCTACATATTTAATTTTAATGAGACGCGTTTCGCCTTATGAGGGCATTATCAATATATATTGTTTACATTCAACAACTTGTGTATATAGGTAAAGTGTTGAAAAGAGATGATACATAATTTGAAGAATTGATGTTGGTTTTCGTATTTATGTTAGAAACAAATATGTTCAGACACCAAAGTTAATAAATATAAAAAAGAGGATAGCTATACAGTTAATTGTATTTATGTCATGCCATGTTTTTACGATCGTTCTAGCCGACGTTTCGGATCCCATTGCAGGATCTATCATCAGGGCTGATGTGTTGTTGTGATAGTCGATGTTGCGGTTAATATTGACTTTCGACAAGGTACTGCAAGCTAATACTAAACCACAACATCAATACCTGCCAGAAAAGTCTTTAAAACACGGCGTAATACTCCAGAAAACGTGAACCAGAAGACTCTAAAGTTTGTTCTGAACAGTACTTATAATTTCTTTCTCATTAAACATTATTCTTAGTTTCAGTGGCAGGTTGTTTTAGTTTCAGGATACTGGCAAGGGAAGTGGACGCTGAGCGCCAGGGATCCATCATTCCAAGAATTTGTTAATGCTCGCTCACCTTTCGTTCTGGTCACCAGCGGGGATCGCGGCTCCTGGAATAAATCAAACAGCCTTAAACATATGGAAAGTCCCGCGGGAAAATTAGAGGCGGAATCACAGAGTATCAAATCATACAGAGATGAGCTAAACCCCTTCTTTAGGCGAGGGGATAGGGTCACAGCGAAGGTATGTTTCCCTCGCGTATATTAAAGCACATTTATAATGCAGTTGCAGTATATACTTTTGCCTTAATAAATCCCCTGGTAAACAAAACGTCTTTTAACAATAGAAAAACAATTTCGTTCTCAACCGATTATCTACATGTAAAAACTTATTTTTGTAATAAAACTTAACTATATTTTTACATGTACGTAAGTTCTAAGAACACAGTTACTGGATTTTAACTAATTTTTTTTTCCGAAGTTGGATTCTCCTACACCTTTGAACAGATTTCATGTTTTTTTTAATTAATTAATTAAATATTGTTATTTTGATATATATACTTTCGTTAAAATAAAAACTCTTGAGGAGACCAAGACCCACCAGGGGTTGCAGTGTCAAGAGTGATTATGATGAATTATTGATCATTTCCCTTTTAAATATGTATTGATTCTACGTTAAAAAAAATATTTGGTTTATTTTATCTTATCTTATTTTTCTAGTATATTAGTTTAATTATCTTTATTATCAATTTTTCTAAGATTTCTAATCATTACTGGTTGCTTTTGCATTAATCATTGTTTATTACTTGTTATTTATTTCTCTTAATTATGTTTTATTTCTATGATTTATTTTTTAATTATTTACGTTGAAACGTGTTTTATGACAGGTATATAAAAATAACTTGTAACTTTTTTGAATTGTAAAAGTCCACTAGGGCGTTGATTAATAAATAAATAAAAAATCTATAATGATAAATAAAAAATGCTCAATATATGATTATTTTAAATACAATGCTCCGCCAAATGTTACCTACATTCGAAATGTAGAGTGAGAAAACGTTTACAAAGTATTGTCAATTTTCTATTAATTATTGAAACACCCTCTTGACTTTGACTTTGATCTCGTTGCCAGCAGAGTACCGGGTCACAAAGGACCCCTTGCTCTTTCATCATTATGTGAGGTGAGGGATTAATTTACCTCACTTGCGGGGATTTATTTTGGGGGGGGATTGTTACTGCGAAAATGGCGCAGGACGGGGATCCCGGGGGTTGGGGTCCCGTAGGAGGACCATTTTAGGTCTCCTGAACTTTCTTTGGATGGTCTCGTCGTACCGCGACAGAGTGTTAATGGAGGGGTTTTGGTGGGTTGGGATGCCTGCATAGAATCGTTCGGCGGTTTGTCTAATGAATTCCATTATGGGAGGAATACCTGAGTCGTGGTGTAGCTGTGTGATTTTGATCCAACGCGGCGCATCCAGAGCTAACCGGATGGCCTTGTTTTGCAAAATCTGAAGTTTTTTAGTGTGCATGACTGCGGCGTGGCCCCAGACGGGGGCTGCATATGTGAGGATGGGCCGTATAACGGCTTTGTATAGCAGGAGTTTGTTGTCTGTGGCCAGTTTGCTATTCCGGCACATCAGTGGGTAGAGGGCTGAAAGGACGCGATTTGCGGTTTCAATCTTATTTTGGATGTGTGTGCGAAATGTGAGTTTTGAGTCGAGTGTAACACCCAGGTATTTAATCTCGTTTGTCCAAGGGACCTTTTCGCCGAACATTCTGATGTTAGGCTTGTGTACGGTGGATTTGGATCTTCGGGAATAGAGGGTGGAGGCGCTTTTGGAGGGGTTTATCTCCACACGCCAGTTTTTGCACCACTTCTCGAGTGCGGAAGCTTGCTTTTGGACACGGCGTATTGCGAGGGTGTGGTTAGGTGATGTGGCTAGAAAAGCGGTATCATCCGCGAATTGGGCTATAGTGACATGGTCGTCGATGGGGGGGGGAATGTCACTTGAATAGAGGTTATAGAGAAGGGGAGCTGGGAGTGAACCCTGGGGGACTCCTGCACAAAGTGGGCGTCGTGTGGAGAAGTGGCCATCGAGTTTTACTCTGAAGTGGCGATCGCTGAGGTAGCTGACTAGAAGCTGGATCATGGAGGGGTCGAACCCGAATTGGTCGAGCTTGTAGAGAAGGCCGTTGTGCCATACTCTGTCGAAAGCTTTGCTAACATCGACGGACAGGACTGCGGTGTATTGACGCCTGAGGAGCCCTTCAGTAATTTGCTCAATCACGCGCAGAAGCTGATGGACGGTGGAGTGGTTCTCTCTGAACCCGTGTTGGAAGTCTGGGATAATGTTTTTTGTGAAGGTTTGTACTTTTAGGCGGTTGATGATTAGTTTTTCTAGAACTTTGCCTGCACAGGGTAGGAGGCTAATCGGTCGATAGTTTTGGGGCAGGAGGGGGTCTTTTCCCGGTTTGGGCATTAGGATTACATCTGCAAGCTTGAATGCTTCGGGGAAGCATTGGAGGCGGAAGGAAGCATTACAGATGGCTGTGAGCGCACAGATTGCTTTATCGGGGAGGCATCTTAGTATTTTGTTGGTAATCGCGTCCGGGCCAGGGGCTTTTCTAATGTTTAGGGAATGGATGATTTTTCGGACTTCGTCTGGTGAGGTGGGAGTTATGGGAGGGCCTGTAGGGGGTTGGGAGATAAGTGATTCGACGTGAGCATCGATTCGGGACACCAATTCGGGGTCGCTAGCGGGGTTTGGCGTGAATTGCTTTTCTAGGCTTTCTGCGAAAACTTCGGCTTTATCTGCTGCGGAGTATACTAGGCCGTTTGGGCCTTGAAGGGGGGTGGCATAGGTTTTGGGTTTGGGCATGGACTTGGTTACTTTCCAGTATGCGCGTGTGTCATCGCATAGGGACGTGACGAAGTTATGCCATCGTTCATTGCGGAGTGAGCTGAGGGCATTTTTTACTTCATAGGAGAGCCTGTTTGTCCGGTATTTATCTAACGGGTCGCCGTAGCGTTGCCAGTTCTTGCGGGCTCTGTTTTTTTCCCTAATAAGATCTTTGATCTCTTCGGGTAGGTCGGGTCTTTTGGAGTTGATTGGGGCGGCGGTGGTGGCATTTTTAGTTGCTTGCTGGATGGAGGTGGTAAAAATGCCTCAACAGCTGAGTTTAATGCCTGAGAATCAGGGATGGACGTGGGGATGGTGATTGCGCTTTCGATGCAATTTGGGAGAATTTTCAAAGAGATTTGGTCTTTGGTGGGACTTAGTGGGTTGAGCGGGGTTTGACTGTCTGAAATAGATAGTAGAACGGGGTTGTGGTCTGAGGAGAGCTCAATTACTGTTTGGAGAGTATAGGGGGTGGAGATGTCTTTGAAAATGGCTATGTCGATGACATCAGGGCGATGGCCGTTTGCTGGGTATAGCGTGGGAATGTCTGGGACATCTATGGATATTGGGGCTTTGAGAGAGTAATTGTACAGGTGGTTGCCTTTGGTGTTTGCGCGGCGGCGGCTGTGCCAGGCGCCGTGTTTGGCATTAAGGTCGCCTGCAATGATGGTGGGGATATTTTCGTCTAGAAGTTTATCTAAATCCTCAGGGATGAGGCGTTTGTTGGGGGGGCTGTAGGCTGAAATGAATTTTAATGGCCCGGAGTTGATTGTGTTGACGACGAGAGCTGTAGTCTCGATATTTCTCGATGGAAGGGGCGTTAGAGAGGCAGTGGTCAAGAGAGTACTTGACCAGAATGGCGGTGCCTCCTCCGTGGTTACGGGTTCGGTCAGTCCTGTGAACGATGTAGTTTGGGACATAGAATTTGCGATTGGGTCAGCGATTAGCTCATTGCGATAGCCAGGTCTCATTGATCATAAGGATGTCGAGGTGGTTCCAAAACGCTGCTTGTATTGATGAAGGGCGGTAGGTGGCTCGTCTAGCCATATCGGGAGAGGAGGTTGTTTATGCGAAGAAGCATTTGTGAGGCGTGCTGCATAAATGCTTTCAATTCTGTCGCCGCGTCTACGAGCGTTGAGAAGCCTGCTGGGGGCTGGGGGGGGGGCGTCGTGGCGCGGGGGGATTGAATAAGTTGCGTGGTGGTTGGGTGTTGGTTTGGGGGTGGGGGGGGTGGGATGGTGGGGTTGTCTCCCGTGTTGTGGGAAGGTTACATTTTGGTGTCTGGACGTTTTGCTACTGAGTTGGGAAACATAGCTTGGCACCAGAAATTGCTGGGCCGAATCGAGTTTTTGTGCGTTAATGGCCATCAGGGGGGGGTTGTGTGGGGGGGGTTTGTTGGCTTTGCGTTACCGCGCTATAGGAGCGGTGGTTTGACGGCTGGCGAGAGCACCGGGGGTGGGGTGGGCGGGGTTTGGGGCGGGCGGGACAGCCGCCGTAATTGGCCGTGTGGGGGCCGTCGCAGAGAGCGCATTTGGGGGGGTGTCTCGGAGTTTCACGCATTAAATTGTCGCGTGATCTCCTACGCATTTGACACATCTGGGCTTGCCAAAGCAGCATGCTGAGCTGTGGCCCAGAGCTTGGCATCTGAAGCACTGTGCTTGGCGGGCGCGTGCTCGTAATCTCTCTACGGTAACACGTAGGTGGAGGATCTCTTTGAGATCCGAAAAGATCTTTTTGCCTGCATCATTTCTGGTTAGTGTGACCAGGATTAGGGGGAGAGCCGTGCGGCTTGGGCCCTGCTTCATCCGGTGGGTGGTAATCACCGGGTAATCTACAGAGAGCTCATTTGCAACGTCTTGGTCTGAAAGGGATTCTGGTATACCCCTGATGACCACTTTCAGTGGTTTGTCTTCAGGCAACCGGAATGAATGGTGCTCTATCTTGCGAGCTTGCAAGTATTTGGTGACTCGGTGGTGGTCAAAGGGAATTTTGGTGAAGATATATATGAATTTTCCCTTGTTTTGTGTGAAACACCCTCGTACAATATAAAGCGACGCGACGGTCAATATAAGTAATGTTAATTTATATAAGAATTTTTGGGCACGGCTTGTCGATAATTACATAAATTTTCTAAATCATTATTAATAATGTTTATTTTATTTATTATATATTAGAAAATAGGTTTTACTTCGGTTATTGTCAAAAAAATCTCAGTTTATCATATAGATATATGTATATATATAATATATATATATTAAATATATGTTTTTTTTTTAAATTAAATAAATGCTTATTCTTAGGAACCGATATTTAAAAGTACCGTCATTTTTGACGGGTAACAGCTAGTTAGGTATGATGTATTAAAATATGATCATTACTGTAATAGAAATATTAAGAGATATACCTATGTTTTAATAAGTTTTTTTTTCAAAATATATGCTAATGTAAAAGTCATGCTGCATATTTATATCGAAGCTGAGTTGTCAGGCTGGTCCTTGCATGCTTCTTTTTGTTTATTTTGCAATAGTTTTAGTTATTTAAAATTATAGATGTTTTACTGTGTATTTGTTTAATGAAACAATAGAATGAGTACTCACGATTACATTTCGGATCACTGGACCAGGTGTTGTCGTCCTGGCACACGGATAAAGCATCCGTCAAATCAAAACCTTTCTTGCAGGAATAATGGAGTATTGTGGACCGTTCCACATTAATTCCAGTGATTAATTTCCCGCCTTTGTAGTTGGGGATAGTGTAGTTTCCGTTGTATGGGAAATTCGGCAATTGACAGCCTTCACCTGGGTTCCTTTAAGTAAAGAAAACAATTCTGTATACTTGGTTATTTGGAAAACATTAATAACCTCGCAGAAATACATTCCTGCCTTGATTATGAGTCGAAAATGTTCAAGCAACCATCAGCCCTGATGATGGACCCTGCAATGGGATCCGAAACGTTAGCCAGAGAGGTCACATATACACGGTAGAATATCCCAGAAAACTATACACAGAAGATAGGTAACATTTTCGACTCATAATTAAGGCAGGAATATAATCCTGTGAGGTTATTAATGTTTTACAAATAATCGTGTATATACAAATACATATATTCTATAGTTTTTGCGGTCGATTATCTGTCGATTGCGGTCAGGATGCAGCTATTCCCTTGCGCAGGCGGCAGAGGTCCGATGATGTCGATGTGCACGTGTCGAAAGCGATGCTGCGGTGTACTGACGATTTGCGTGGGACTGGCGTTGTGTTTGAGCACTTTGGTTTTTTGACATGGGATGCATGAGCTCACAAGTTCTTTGACGTCTCTTTGTAGACCGGACCAAACGAATGTCTTCTTATGGTCTGGTAAGTGGTGCCAATGCCCGAGTGGCAACCTCTGTGGACGTTGTGTAGGACTTGAGGCCTAAGGTCTTCGGGGACGAAAGGTCTGTGTATCCCCGTGGTGGTGTCGCACCAGATTTGTAACGACAACCCTGGCACATCACAACACTGCCCTGTCCTGAAGTCTTGAAGCTCCTTTCGTTCCCCTGCAGCCTGGCCAGCTCCTCGTAGTCCAGTGTTGCCGGGATGGATACTGTTGCTATTCCGGATAGTGCGTCCGCGACTTCGTTGCCTGCCCCCTAGGTGTGAACAATGTTAGTGGTAAATTGTGCGACGAAGTCTAACTGGCGTCGTTGTCTTGGCTAGCAGGTGTCCGCTTTTCTGGTAAATGCGAAGGTTAAAGGCTTGTGGTCTGTTATAATCTGGAATCGTCGCCCTTATAGGTGATCGCGGAAGGACCTCACGATTTCTTACATTGCCGTGAGCTCTCTGTCATATGTGCTGTAGCCCGTTTGCGCTGGTGTCAGTTTTTTTTAAAAGAACCCTAACGGTTGCCATGTACCACCGATGTCTTGTTGTAACACGGCCCCCATTGCGGTATCCGATGCGTCCGTCATGAGGAATGTAATAGGTTCAGCGCGCGGGTGCGCGAGGAGAGTGGCGTTTGCTAGATCGTCTTTGGTTTGCTGAAATGCTCGCTCCTGTTTGGTTTTCCACTGGATGGGCGTCTTATCGGACATGTGCTGTGTCATCGTGAGTTGGTAGAGGTGTCATTGGGCCTCTATCGCTTTGGGAAAGAAACGCAGGTAATAGTTAATCATGCCCAAGTAGCGTCTCAGCTCTTTTACCGTGGTTGGTTTAGGGTTTGTTAGAATCGCTTCCACCTTGTCTGGTAACGGATGTGTTCCGTCTTGGCTGATTTGGTAGCTGAGGAACTTTACTGTTGATCTGCCGAAGATACACTTTTGAAAGTTGACTACCAACCCGTTATCTTGCAGGCGTTGGAACACTTTTGTTGCTCCTTGTGTTGTTTTTCGTTTGCGAAGGCAACCAGGAAGTCATCGATATAGGTTGCGCAGAAATCGAGGTCCCCCAATACTTGGTGAATTGTTGGAAGGACTGAGCAGCATTGCAGAGCCCAAATTGCAGGTAGGCGAATTCGAATAAACCAAAGGGTGTAATTATGGCTGTCTTCTGGATGTCTTCCTCCTCGATGGGAATTTGGTGGTATGCTCGTGCGAAGTGTATGGTGCTTAATATGGTGGTCCCATCCAACTTGTGGGTAAAGTCAGTGAATTGCGGTATGGGGTATTTGTCCGAGATGGTCTGTGCGTTGAGCCGTCTGTAGTCCCTACTAGTTCTCCAGCTCTTATCGGCCTTTTGTACCATGTGAAGCGGGCTAGCCCAACAGCTTTTCAACAGGCGGCATACGCCCTACTGCACCATAAGTTCGTACTATTGTTCGCGGCTTCCAGCCTCTCCGGGGCAAGAACGGCGGTTCTTTTGTTTCGATGTAGTGCATTACCGAATGTTTTGGCACGTTGTGGTGGTTGTTAAGAAGCCCGGTGATTGCTAGGAACTGTTTCAATAGTTCGTGCCACGGTTTCGTGTTGTCCACCAGTGATATTTTTGCTGAAGGTCCGTCGTACTTTTGCCCGGACGATGTCAGGCCGGTAGTGACTTCGATGACGCGACCCTTTCTCAGGTCCACCAATAGATTATGGTATTCTAGGAAGTCTGCTCCGATGATTGGCTTCTCAACGTCATCAATGATGAAATTCCAGTTGTACTCTCTGCAAAGACCTAGATTAATGCTGAGTTTCATTGTTCTGTACGTCTCGATCGGTATACTATTGGCTGCGTACAAGGTTATTGGTTGCTTGTTTGTTGCGGTTTTCAGTCCGCGCCGGTACCGAAGCGATTGTGGTACCAACACCAGTCCTCCGCGTCCGTCGGTCGTGGTCGCGAATGCGACCTGTAACGTGGTCTCCCGTTGCGGTTATCGCGCAAACGACTTCTTTCTCTATGTTCTGTTTTTAGCTTCTACATTTCTGAGGAAAGATTGGTTAGTTGTTTAGTGAGCATGTCGACCTTCCACTCCAGTTAACTGGGTGGTGCGTGAACGCTGGTGACCTCATTTGCTTGAAAGTCGTCGCTAAGTCTACCCGAAAGCTCGGCTAGCTGTTCAACGGTCTGTTCCCCTGCCGCTGCGAGGATGCCTTGTGTTTGTTGCGGTAAGCGTTGCATCCACAAGGTTCTCAGTATGTCCGTCTTGGCGATGATGGGTCCTTCGAGCTATTTCATCTGGCGAAGTAGTAATGACGGTTTTATATCTCCCAGCAGTAACTCTGAAACCAATCGCGTGATCCGTTTCTGCTCGGACACCGCGTGATGAAGGCGTCTCTGAGTGCTTTATATTGGTTTGTCTCTGGAGGGTCCGAGATTATGTCGCTGACCATCTCCAGGGTTTCGCCATCTAACCCGCTGACTACGGTGTAGTACATGGCAGAGTCTGCAGTAATGCCTGCGACACTGAATTGCGACTTTACTTGTACGACCCATAATGCCACGTTGTCTCGCCAGAAAGAAGGTATCTTCACTCTTACACGGGCTACTTCCGGTCCTCCCATTTTCTTTTCGGATTGCGCCATATTACAGTTGTGGCATTCGTTGTGCTGTAGCCCGCTTCGTTAGCTGAACTAGTGCTTGCTATTGCTTGGAGTTGCTTGGGGTTGCAGTGTTGTATACAAAGTTAACGATAAGAGCAAAAACAGTGAAAAATGTAATAAAAAAGGGGAAAAAGAGTACAAGCCATAATATGAAAAAGGAAAAAAAAGTTTAAATGGAACAGAGAAAACAACAAAAATAGGAAAATCAAAATGACTTAGTTATTTGTAGGACATACATACACGTGACTTATTACTTAACACCCTAGACAGAGACAGAGTATAGCATTGATGGGGAAGAAAAAAAAGGAAAAAAGATTGCGTGAGAAACAACGTTAATAAATACATACCGTTTAGTCTGTCAGAAACAAAAATAAACAGAAGTTAAAATATATGCTGTTGCTGCATGGGATGCTAGAGTAATGTTCATTTCTTTTTTATAAATGTCAAAAAATCAATTTTTATACCCAACGGTATCAGTGGCCAAGAAAAATATGATAGGCAAGAATGGAATAAAAAGTAAAGACCAATTTCCAAATTATTATAATTTAAGAAAATCGAAAAACTTTTTTTATGATGCTCCTAAAAATTTACGAGTTCAGAAAGAGAAAGTTTATTGTAAAAAATTTTTTTTTGTAAAAAATTTAAAAAGATTAAAAAAATATTCGTTTGGCTTGTATTTAAATAAGTATGCTCCGTCCCAAACCTGAAGAAGAAAAACGAAGCGTGCGGAACGAAATATTGTGTTCGACGCACTTCGGTGTTGATTGCAAGAAAAATAAAAATTATTCAGGTATGCCCAGGGCGAGCGAAATCAAAAAAATAAATATTATAAAGAGAGAACGGTTTCTTTCATTCCTACTGTATTCTAAAATCGAGCATAAAAATTTAAAGTAAAACAATGTTTTTCAGGACTGCAGAGTATTCGTAATAAAATTGTAAATCAATGTTAAAATAATATTGTTTTTTTTTTCAAAACATTTATGTAAGTTTTATTTAAAATATTTGTAAAGTGTTTTTATTAAAGAAAGAAGAAGAAATGTTGTTTGTTTGCTACCGGTAAAGGTGTATGATGTCAAAAAAAACTTGAAAACTATTCGAGAATTCAATGTTATCTTTTTAAAAAAATATTAATTGTTTTATTAAAATTGATCCCATTGTTTTGAACCATCTGTATGCGGTTGACTGCCAGTACGTATTCGGTACCTGCTGAACGTTGAAATTATCTTGCGAGCGTAGAATAGACAACAAACCAGATTCACATAGCACACATTAACCAACTCAAATTGAAGGTTTCTACCTGTGACGCAAAGGAATGTGTTCACAGAGGAAATTATTAAAAGATTTCCGACTCGTTCCTGTCTACGAGGTGCTGATTTTCCGAGGGATTCTTTGGAAACTACTCTAGCCTTTCATGGTCACCGTGTCTCAGAGCATCAACTTGCACATCACTTCTCCGTGTTGAACCATAAACGTCAAATGTGACTTCATTGGCCATTTGTCAGTAGAGTAAGTTAGCAGTAAAAGTGGAATAAATGCTAGTAATATAATGCGTTTCGTTAAGTTTGTCTGACTTTTCAGAATTAATAGTTGGATCTAAATAATAGTTCTCGATAACAGCATGGAATCTCGCTGTCGAGTCAAACGTCATGCTTACAAGTTTTGTCTCTTTCTCTCAATTCGCTATCTGAGCTCATCTCCAGATTGAAGAGTGTATGTTTTTAAGATTGATCTCAACTATTTATGTGAGTGAGTACAATTAAAGTATTAAAATGTGAAAAAAACATCATATTTCTTGAGGTATTTATGCATAGTATTGGCGGCCCTCGTAGCCCAGTGTTTATGACACTAGGTTCTCACAGAGAGGGTTCTGGGTGTGATTCCCGGGAGTTCACAATTAATCTATGTGATTTACTCAAGCCTGGGTGGTTTGTGATGTGTTCCGCTTCTTTAATTAGGCCTCTTGGTCTGTTGAAGCGTAAATTAAATTAAAAAATAATAAGAATCAAAAGTATAATAAAATGAAATTCATTGTTGAGAAGGATACATAGAAAATGGTAGATAGGTAAGTTATAAATGTTGACGAGTGAAGATATTCAAAAAAATATACATATGTGGCTGAGCCAAGAAAGTGAAGAAAAAACATATGTTTGTCAAGTATTGAAAGACACTATGGTGAAAAGTATGAAGAACAAAAGGAGTTGTACGAGACGAACATGGATGTGATAGAGGCGATGAATGTCTCAGAACCGGAGAGTATGGCGTTCAGTTCTCTGTGCCTACGCCGCGCCGTAAGAATCAAGATATGACGGGACAGACCATAAGTAGGCTTAACAATCAACAAGTGATAGAGAGTACATGTGAATCTGCTCCACCGGGATGCTAGTAGAAAAATTATAAAATGTATTTAGGAACATAAAATCCTCAATCCTTTAAAATTTTTGATTGAAATAAAGATGTTACTAAAATATCACCAATACTTGAGTCTCCGCAACTGTGGGCTGAGCCAATCCTTCAGTTTGAAAATCTCCGTGTAAGCCGTGTAGGTGTCTGCTCGACATGTCGTCATCGCGTCATTCTGCGGTCCATTGCTGACGACTCCTCGCAAGTACCAGCGGGTGACGCTTGTATAGTCAGTAGCCGGGAACACCAGCCCGCCGCCACTGTCACCCTGGCAGAGTGCTGAGCCTACAAAAGATTCCATCTTATTTTAAAAATACGTATGCATTTACACATATTCGGCAAATGATTTTTTTTTAAAACTAACCCATAAAAACCAAGTTTTTATTTCTCATTTGTATTGTTTCAGCCTGCTAAGTTTCAGCTCGATTGGATCACGAAAAAAGGGTTAAAATCGATCCAAAAAATTTTCGGCAAACAAACCGACAAGCAGACGCTACGAGTTAAAAGAAAGGGAGTAAAAAGAGGTACAAAGACCATCAAAAAAGATGATTTTATAGAAAACTAACTAACTACTTATTTTAAACTTAATCCTTAACCCGGCGTTGCACGGGTTAAGGATTAAGTTGAAAATAAATTTGTGAGGGTAAAAAAAGGCATCGAAAATATGTAAGCGGAGAGAAAGGCCTAAAAGAATAGGGGGGAAATGTAGCATATGTTACCCGCCGAGTCTTAAATAAGTTTCAAATTTTGAGTCCGATCGGTCGAAAGGTACAGACATACCTAAAAAATATGTCAGGGAAGGAAAGGGTTAAAAGAATAGGGGGAAAATGTCACATATATTTCCCACCGAGTCCGTAAGAATAAGTTTCCAAATTTTCAGTCCGTTCGGTCAAACGGTACAGATTTGCATCGAGTATATGTCATGGGAGGGCAAGGGGTAAAAAAATAAGCAGAAAATGTTGCCTATGTTACCCGCCGAGTCCTAAAGAATAAGCTTCCAAATTTTGAGTCCGATCGGTCAAAGGGTAAGGATTTGCGTCAAAAATATGTCATGGGGAGGGGAAGGAAATAGGGGGAAACTATGTTCCCCGCCGAGTCCTAAAGAATAAGTTTACAAATTTTGAGTTCGATTGGTCAAACGGTACAGATTTGCATCGAACTTATGTCAGGGGGAGGGGAAGGGGTATGAGAATAGGAAGGAAATATCGCCTATGTTACTCGCCGAGTCCTAAAGAATACGTTTCTAAATTTTGAGTCCGATCGGACAAATGGTACATATTTGCATCGAAAATATGTTAGGGGGAGGGGAAGGGGTATGAGAATAGGGAGGAAATATTAAATACTAAATTACCAGCCGGGTCCTTAAGCATAAGTAAGCAAAATTTGAATCGAATCGGACAAACGATGTGGATTTGCATAGAGAACAAACAGACAGACAGACATTGAGTTTTATAGGTATAGAATAAATCAGAAATATTGAAACGAAAATGCAATAGGAACTGTGGAAATTTTACCCAAGGTGTAAAGAATATTTTCTATTCAAAATTAAATGAAAAAGACCCCACAAAGTTTTTCCTGCCAGCTACGAGATACCTTGTACCTATATAGAAGAAGAAATAATTGATGAAAAAAAATTAAAATCAAATAAACAAACCATTGATGTATCCTGCACAGAGCTTGTCTCTTGTCAGATATCTCGTGAACCTAAACTTTTCCATCTCCCGGCGGCACTGGTTGTATTCTATGACAGGCACCTCTAATGACTTCAGCTCTTCCGAGGATTCTCCCGTCTCTGTAGTCCCCCAACCTGCCACCTGATGATATATATATATATATATATATATGTTATATAAAAACCTTAGAGTATATACAAACAAAATATTTTTATACTCTAAGAGTATTATAACACATTGCAACTTCGTTCGTTTCAAAATGCATGTATATTTAATTTACGTAACGTAATGTAATTTTTTTTAAATAAAAATAAAATTTCGTTCCTGAACTTTCCACTCTTTGTGCAGTATTGGTTGATTTTGTTTTGTGGGGCTGAGTAAGCCCTCCGGTTTTGGATGTAATTAACTCAAGGATCACCACTCCGTTTGTAGGGTCGAAGATGTTTGCTGTTGCTGATGATTTGAAACTCGCGGTGTTTGAATAGAATTTATTGGAGTATAATATTGACAAAAGTTATAAGTACAGTATGTACAGTTACACAATAATGAATCGATAAATGGCGAGGGCTTCCACTGTATGAGCGAGCCACTGCAAAGTGAGATGTATAACGAAGAGAAGCCGTATCCGAGAAGCCCTGAAGGAGTGAGATGCCCTGCTCTGCGGGTGAGGGTTTATATACCTGTGTTTAACAAAGAAAACCGTTGTTGTTTTGACTTCATTTACTCGGCGGCGCGTGGAATATTTTGTCGTTCCAGCAGAGGTGAAATGCTGCCGTGTTCCTGCCCTCTAGCAATTCTCGCCTTGGTCCTCGTTCGTTGCCCTCGCTTACGTTGTTGTTCATTGCCGAAATCAGCGTTCTTGTTTCGACCGTTGTACCGAGGGCGACGGCCTCTCGTGCTTAGGTGTCGGCATGTTAGAATGTCGCCGTTCCTCTGTGTGCGTGAGTGCATTACGTCACCACAGTTTTAATTTACATATTATCTTTTTCTTCCTTAATTATAAATCTATTTTAAAACGTCCTCAAGCATTTAAAATCACACAGAAAAAAATTAATAACTTCCGCACACTCTACAAATACAGCGATACCTCGACATACGAGTTCCCTAACATACGTTACAGTTTGCGGAAAAGAAACAGCCTGAAAAGTTGCAACTGGTCGTGCATCGGAGCTATTTAATGACACTTGCCTAACTCATTTCCGCAACATTCTGAAAGGGAGGAACAAACAAACCTCCTTGGACAGGTTTCTTTATAAACGGCCTGCAGGTGAAAGTGTGGAACGCGTGGCGAAAAAGATAATTGTCTATAGTTCGCGTATCGTATAGATAAAATGGCTGATCTGTCGAACTTCCTAAGGAAATCATTACGATTTTAAAAATGGAATAACTGCTTTTAAACTTGCTTGCGCTAAAATTTGGCATCATTTATGTAATTAGGACCCTTTATTACGGCAAGAATTTTTTTTTATGAAATTTGCGTTTCGTTTGTATTCCTAACTTATTCCCAATACAAGGAGCAAATACAAATATTTGAAAAATTAAGACTCTTTTCTAAGTACCTTGCCAAGTTTTCCCGGTCCGACTTGTATCCTGTCAAGATCCACATTGATCAAGTTAATGCAGACAGGACGCACGGAGTCGGAGAGCTTGAACGGTGTGGCGAGCACCAGGATGGCGATGTCGTTCTGCTGGTTCTGCTCTTCCCCTTTGTAAAAGTCGTGCAGAATTAATTCTTTCACCTGAAAATGCAATGGAGTGAGTGTTTATATATGAAAGACATATTCAACTGTTTCCGAAAGTCAACCTCTGTTAAATTACGTGATTTATAAAGTTTCAATACTACCAACAGATAAAAATATAGGCATTACTTTATTTTATGGCTTCACTCTGATTTTCTTTAAAAAAAGTATCCTGGCGTAGTTGAGTGCCTTGTTGTCAAAACTGAAATCAAAATTCGGGTTCTAAGTATTTAAAAAGTTAATTCTAATTATATATTATATAATAATTCTAGTAAGGTGCGAACCATAATTTAAAAAAAAACATGATGCAATAATAAATACATAGATTTGTTAAAAAAATTCAATTTGTCTAATTCAAAGAAAAATAAATCTACATACCTAATAACACTCATTTTTTTGTCTCATCTATTGACAGAGAAAGTGTAGATAAAATTTTTGATTTGTCCTCGTAGAATTTGTATTTTCACTTTTTTCAAACTAATCTAAAAGTTTGTTTTATGAAAATAGGACTAAATTACTGGTCTCCTGGAATGGGGCTCAAACCACCGACCACTGGATCACTAGGCGAGAGTCTTAACCACTAGACCAACAAGTTATTCAATCTTTTCTCATTCATTCGCTCAACATTACCAAACCACCTAAGCGACCCTTTATTAATTCCTTAAGGATAAATTATAGCAGTCTCACAGAGACGAAGCTATTTATATATGAGAACAGTGGATGGAAATTTCTTATAAGATGGATCAGGGCTAACAACCTGTATGATCTGGTTTAAGTGATCACTCTACACAATGCAACGTTCACCAATTCCATCCACATATTATCAAATTTTTTGAAAGTTCTATATATGTTTCGAATCAAGAACATTTCATATGCATATTGCACTGGTCTCTGCTTTTGAACATTGAAATTGAACATTCAGTAACCTAAGATCAGCTTCACATTCTTTCCTAATTGTTCAATCTATAATCTTATCACAAACGTTTATGCCACACATGCACCTAAATGACCATTTAACTTCACATTCAATCTAATAATACGAAAATATCCCTAGCATTTTCATGCATTGTGTTTATATTCCTCAGAATGAATTCTAGTTTGTTTTTTAAATTTCAAAAATTTCAATATATGTATATAGTGACAAGTACATTTTTATTAATTATATTGTGGTGAGCCAGACCTGCCCGGACTCTAGTCCCTCGAGCATGCCAAACGAACCAATCGCGCTAGAGGGAAACCACCCATTGAAAAGCCCGAAGCGACGGGCTTCTCACAATGCCATGTCACAAGTGTGTTTACGCGCCAAACCATGTGCGTGATTACACTCACTTTTAATTGTATATTTAAAGTCAATCGGCTGTTTATGGATGATGATTAAACCTTATAGTGTCGTACTGAAACCTGCTATTAACACGTGTGTTAATAGATTTTTTAAAACCCCTGGCATTTAAAAAGTTAAGACATGTCGGGGAGAGAGTGGTGACATATCTAAATACTGTCTGCCAGCAGTGCTCCTATTTAAAGTTCATTATAACGGGAGATCAAAATGAAGCAAAAATAAACAAACCTCGGATCTTTGCACATACGGAAGTCTATCATCTTCTGCATTGTCCCATGACCTGAAGAACTTCCCACAAGCCACTTTATAAAAGCGCGTGTCAATTTGTACATTATTGGTCGGATCATAGAAGCAATGCGCAGCTGGAAATTACATCACAGTTCATTTGATTAGTTCATTTGTTTACGAAGAATGGCAGGATTATACTCTAGACTGAATTTATCGGCACACTTACCACTGATAACAACGTTTGTCTGCACAAGAGATCCACCGCAGATCTGGTCCGGGACAGGTCTGCCGGTGTCCTGGAAGATGGCCACGTGCCAAGGGAACGTATCCTTCTTGACAGTGATGCCGCCATGAATGTATGACTGACCGAAAGCCTTTTCCAAGCCGCAGTCTAAAATATGGAATAATAATCATACAACAAATATATTTTTTGAAAAGTGGTTTGGTTTACGAACAAGACTGTAATTTCAGGTTCGAGGTTCATTGATTCTTATGATTTTCATTAAACAATTTAAAACATCACGTGATGAATGAGGAAGAGTGGTGACCACCACCAGAGGTGAATGATGGGCGCGGAATCGAAATATTGTTTTCAATTTCGTTAAATTTAAAAAAAAAATCGAATTACATATGTGAACTAAAATGTATTGATTTATGGCGCAAGGAGCTAAAAATTATTTCGAATTACGAATTATCGGGGTTAATCTATTATGAAATTAGCATTTTGGGAATTGTGGGTTTTAAAATTTTTGAATTATGGCGAATTTCGAATTAATTAATTCGGGTTATACTGTATTATTTAATGGAATAAAATCATGGGCACTTACTGAATTGATAATGCAATAAGGCAACTTGAGGCATTCGAGATGTGGACCTACAGAGGAATACTCAAAATAAGCTGGATGGACAGAGTTACGAATGGAGCTGTTATGGTTCAGATGAATAAAGAAAAAGCAACAAGAAGAAAACAATATAAAGAAGAAAAAATAAAAATCCGAAAATACAATATCTTGGACATGTGATGAGACATACAGAGTATTCCGGGCACAGTAAATAGAATGATGATAGCCAACACGACAGCCAACGTCCGTTGAACGAACAGGGCACAAGATGAAAGAGAAGAACCACAAATTAAAATTCCTCCCAAAGAACAATGGAAATGCAATTGGGACCTCTCGGATCTGTTGCTAATGTACGCATTTGCCAGAGAAGCGATGTAACAGATGACCAAAAAAAATTGCGCGCCCAAGCAGCGATAGCCTGGACATATTTGTCGAAGAGATGATGGACAGCGTGGAAGGAAGGACCTGCAATAGAGGCCTCATTATCGCACCAATCAGAAACCGCCCCTCGCATCCAGATTGAAATCGTTCTTGTCATTCAGGTCACTGTCTACTTCATTCAGAGAGTTAATTACAAAGTTCTGGTCCTCCGCCTCATTCCAGTTTCTTTTGTCCCTGTAGTCTTTAACGTAAACCTTTCTCTTTTTATTTGTAGGATTTACAATCATTCTGAAAAGCTCCGAATATGGTACGACACGAGTTGTGTCCTCGATGGAGACGCAACTATCAGAGCCTTTGTCTATTGTGATCATGATTCCTTTAGTTGTCTGACCTGGGTCGCACTTGGGAACGGTGTTATCCCATCTTCCCCTGCGGCACGTCAGAACCAAAAGTTCCTCCAAAGTGACGTGATATTCTTTGCACGTTGAGTATATCATGGCACCGCTCGGTAATGTGGACGAGCAGGGAATTTGACCCGTGGGCATGTGGCACGTGAAGTCCACCGTTAAAGATGTCGGCTTGGTGCAGCGTCCTGAAAAAATAATATATTAAATATAAACAAGGTATTCTGATGTCCCTAAACACTGATGCAGCGCAATTTTTAATTCCAAACGAGACCTAATTTGAATCATTGATTTGAGAAAACTACAAAAACTACACCTTCGTCAGGACGGACGCACAATAACTTCCATAAATTTAATTTGTAGTAGATTTCTTTTAATTTAAGAAGCACAATCGAATTAGTATGTGTAAACCATGCGTACAAGGTACATTGTTTCATTGTGTTGGTGTTTATACCCGTAAACACTAACATAACGAAACAATATGCATCATACATACGGCTTACACAACCTATTCGATTGTGTTTCTTAAATTAAAAGAAATCTTTGACTTATTTGGAATATAAAAAATTTATTCGCTTAGATACAAGTCAATAAAAACCCTGCAGAAATTTGAAAAATATTATTTTATTTAACTCGTATTGTATCAAATAAATTTAAAATATTCCATATAAGTTACAGTAGAGATAGTTCAATGTTTAACAGAAAATGAAAATATAATTGATCAAAATCATTGAAAATAATGCTCTCTGATGTTACTTATCTCCGTAACTGTCAACATTTCACACAAAGTGTCAAGAATATTTTCTATTCAAAATTTAATGAGGAATACTTTCTAACGAAATTTTTGCTACTGGCTAAAAGTCACCCTGTATAGATCTACGGCAAATGTTGTATGACAAATTTATATTTAAACAATTCTGGTGAACCCCAATACCTGGAACATCATCACAATATGAATTAGGGAAAAAACAAATGTTTAAAAAATGATGAAAATAAAGATGTGTGGAACTGCGTGACACGTTGGTGACCCAAACTGCACAGACATAGAAAAGATAAATTAATAAATACTCACGATCACATGTTGGCATAGCGGACCAAGTATTGTTGTCCTGGCACATGGCTAACACAGGTCTGCAAATTGACATTTTTAATTTTTTTTAAAATGGTAATGGGTGAATTATATGTTTATTTCGGTATGCTGAATTCGAGAATGCCATCTATTTTGACCTATCATGAAAGGATTTTTCGCAAAGTGGAAATTAAAATATACGCGAAACCCGCCTTACACTACTTCTGTAGGGAATGTTCAAAAGAAAAAAA
Organism: Agrypnia vestita; assembly: GCA_016648135.1. Classification (NCBI taxonomy): domain Eukaryota; kingdom Metazoa; phylum Arthropoda; class Insecta; order Trichoptera; family Phryganeidae; genus Agrypnia; species Agrypnia vestita. Next base: position 5,671 of record JADDOH010013428.1, on the reverse strand, counting down.
TCATAAAATTATACAAATTTAATTAATTTTAAGTCATAAAATATTTTGTTCCGGACGGGGACGCGCAAAAATAGGGGGTGATTCCACCGCCCTACGGTCAGGTCAATCTGATGGAACCGATATCGCAGATTCTCAGACGAAAGCGAGATTCTTAGAGCGGTCCAAAGGTTGAAGCAGGAGTCGAGCAGAGAAGAAGAGAAAGTCGTAAGTAGATCTGGAGGTGAACGCAGGAGCAGAACTGAATCCTGGGTTCCTGCGCCACGTAATTTATTCTATCAAAAAATCAGGGCCCGCACGCCCAGGCGCATTTTCAACCACCAGTCAGAGGCCGGCATTTCGGAAACCGACGACACCGACCTCTGTCTGACGGCGGGATCACTACCCATAATTCGAGTCGCAGCTCTATGAGCAGTGGTCCCGTATTCAAAATATTAATAAACACGTAACGAAACATTCTACTATAGTTATTACATAATATTTTTACACATTTATATTTTATCTTTCTTTTGTCTCATTAACAAATGTCTCTCAGGTTCATCCTTCATGGAGATAATCGGTAAAAAGTGGGCAGGCTCACCAAGCTGGGTGCAATAATTTCGTATATTTGGTCTCTCTGGCTAGCCTGGCTACACAAATTCAATATTTTTCCACATAAAAACGACGCTCCCGGTCTGTGACGATACCGTACTGTAGTCGCCCAATATTACGATTTGGGAAGATTAAATTCTTTTTCAAGAATCAAATCACGCCGCCGCGATTTCTTCTTACATCGTTTGCAACATACCCAAAAACATTTCTAACGACAAAATTAATTCGATAACGGCCTCCCAGTTTTTATACTGAACACAAGTGATTTCAAAAATAAACTTTAAAAAACATACATAAATAAATTACAATAAATAACTTCGGTTATTTACTGTAATTTTAGTGGGTGGATGGATGGATGGATGGATGGATGGATGGATGGATGGATGGATGGATGGATGGATGGATGGATGGATGGATGGATGGATGGATGGATGGATGGATGGATGATGAATTAATTAATTAATTAATTCATTCATTCATTCATTCAATTTTAATTAATTAATTAATTAATTAATTAATCGATTAATTAAATAAATAAGTAGATAAATAAATAAATAAATGGATAAATAAATAAATAAATATAAAAATTAATAAATAAAAATAAATAAATAAATAAATGAACAAATAGATAAATAGAAATAAAAAAATAAATTCGGCGTCGAGTACACGAGCCGCCCGCTCCCTGGAAGTTCACACACATGCAGAGAAGGATTAATTTGGCAAATTAATTCGCCCCTATTATAGTCAGTACGTATTCAACATGCAAACTCCTGTGGACAAACATATATGGCAAGTTTACGGTACAGGGGTTAGCTTACGCTGTCGGCGCTTCTTCCGTCCCTGTCTAGGGTGTCGAACCCGAGACCATTCCCCTTCCTCATGCGCTGCCTTTATATATCGTTATAATCTCAAAATGGAAAGAGGATGACATGACTTACCCAGTATATCCTTTCCAGTGCGTCGTAGTTCACTTTATGTATGCGGATCCTACAACCCCTTTATACCTAAAGGATTGCGAACACGTGCCTCGCGCGTGCTACGATTCACAGGCCTCTGCCCCACACGGCCACGCTGAACACCCGACCACAATAAATAAAGTGTCTTACATATTTTACAAAATCGAGATCCTAACTTTAACGAGTAATAGTTAGCTATAATTCGAGACCTTTGATCTTGCCATTACGCGATTGTAAGTTTCAGTGGCCGGGGCTTAGTATCCAGCCTCTGCAACTATACGGCGTATATACTTTAATCAAACCGAAACTAGACATTATTTCAATTTCTTTAAATTTATATTTCTCGAAACTCCGGAATTAGACTCTAACTAGACAATGGTAGGTATTTATATATTTTAATAAGACTGTAACATAGCCTTTATATCCGTCTTATGCACCCGTACTTACCCGAGTCACCGAAACTAAACTCTAATTCTGTAATTATACGTACCCATATTTTTCGTAAAACCGTTACCCGTTATTTTCCGATGCTAATTCTTATATTTATCCGAAATACCGGGATTAAACTTTGAATCTAGGATTCCATGTATTTATAAGTTTTAACAAACCCGTGAAGCGACCGCTTGTTCACTTTTTTTTTTAATTTATTGGGAATACCGCGTTTAAGTAGGCGCAGCAGAACAATTAATTGTTTCTGTAATAAAACCCCACTAGTCTTTATCTTGATAAGGTCAATACATATTTCTTTTAGGGTCCGCCGATTTAGGTTCTATTCTTAATTTCGAGTCGTACGCGGAATAAATTTATATTCATTACGAATTTTCTAATCAAGAACGTTTTAATATACGTTTTAATATCGTTTTAAATAAATAAAATAATAACGTAAATAAATAAAATAATCCATCGCATAATTAAATACGACAAATAAAAACGAAAGGCAATATAATTGATTTTAATAAAATTCGGGCAGTTTTCCAACCACGCACCCAAATCCGTAACCGTGTTGTCCCCCTCCCCGCGCCTTGCGCTGCACAGGGACGTACTGGGCTCCTCCGAATTGTTGCGGAAATTAAACATTGAAGTTCTCCGGTTGTACCCAGGGCTCACGTCCGGTCGTACGGCTGGTTTAAGTGATATGTACGATAACTGACCAACGATGTCTCCGCGGCACCACCCAACTTTGTTCTGAGGAATGGAGACGTAATCAAAATAGCCCGTACATTCTAGCCATGTCGTCTATATATTAATTTGTAACCATTTAAGGGGGGGGTAAGGTTTTTAACTTTTTTTTTGCATTTTATTTTAAATTTTTTAAATGAATGTATAACATCGCAAGAATATTGTGTCAAAATTTCAAGTCAATCGGAGCAAATTTGACGAAATTATGAGCATTTGAGCGATACTCCGACTGATTTTCTATACCTGCTCGGGCAGCTGAGAGACGCGCTCACCTGAGGATTACCGGACGTGTTATTGTATTAGAAGAGTTTTGCGTAGACAAAAAGATGCTGATGATGAAAGCTCTTTGCTGTGTGAACATGGCATCGACGATTATGTGTAAGTATAAAATAAGTGTTGAGTTTTATTTTGAATTTTACAGTGTGCAAAACTTTAAAGCGTTTTCCCCACATCTCACGTTTTCAAAGTCGGTGTCCATCATAACTTCAAAACTACTGCACCGATCCTTTTGAAATTTTTAACACTATTTCTGTACATTATTTACAAGGTAACTTTTTTTTCAAATATGTTATTAATTTTTATTTTTTAATAACAAATTAGTCGATATTTTTCGCAAAAAATCGCGTTTTTCCCTTCAAAGTGTTCCGAAAAATTGAAAAATTGAAATTTCAAAAAACCCTCCCAGCGTTACCTGGTAAACCTACTATCTAACGAATGAACTTTGATTTTTTGATTTCAGATGATCTATCACCAAGTTATGATGGACACCGCAATTCTACTTTTTTCCGAGACACGTCCGAATGATTGCTGCCATTGCCGTATTTTTTAATATTTCTTCTTGAAAATTTTACACAATATTCTTCAAATGTCATACTTTAATGTACTTTTAGTTTTAATAAAGAGATTTTAACTGTGTTGTCACAAAAAATTCACAAAAACATGCCTATTTTTGTACGAATTAACCTTACCCCCCCCTTAATCATTACTATTACTTATTTTTAATTGGCAGTAAGATTGATCCACAAAATAACTATGTTACATAATTAGTGAATATTCTTGAACAATACAATACCGGAAGGGTACTGTCTGCTATAATACAGTAAACCTCCAGTGCAGCAGGCAAGGCGTCGGATCAATTCAGAGCTTATTTGCTGCCAAGGTACTGGACGCCTTCGCTGATGACTATATACTACTCACCATGTTCTTAGAGATGTATTAAAAGATTGCTGGTATTTGTCGAATCGGTCTCAGGTAGTTGTCTGTTTTTGTATGTGTATCATTATTACATGCTCGTGCTATATCCGTTCCACTTCACACTATTGTTTCTTCCGTCTTTGCATTTCTATTACACTATGTTCTCCTATGTTTTTGGTATTTATATACTTGCTTTTTCGCGTTATATTACATCTACTCCTATATATATTTGTTTCATTTATCCATCCATCCATATGATCCTCATACGCTTTATCCTTTTATTTCGTGTGTACATGGGCCGAAAATTTATATTATTTTATTTACAATATTTTTATCTAGATACACTTGTTCCAATTATGTTTTGTGGGTTATTACTACCAAACCCGGCGAAGTCTGAGCTAAAATGGCCAATCGTATACACGTTATCCGCTCTGACGAGACTACGCTAATGTCGGACAGGTTTGTAGTAATTATATAGTTAATATATTGTATCTATATTTGAGTATTTTCTTTTCTCGTTGTGCCATTAATATGCTTAAACGTTATCGTTTTCCCTTCCCTAACTATATATACCGTCATTGCGCAATTACCTATCTGTTGTAAAAGCCTGCAGAGCGTTAATATACAGATAAATATAAAAAAATTCTATAATTTTCTATTTAGTTAGTCAGATAGGAAAGTTAACTATTTAACTTTCCTATCTGCCTACGTTACCCGACTCCCGTTAACCCACGAAAATGAAACATTATTCGCTTCTCGCCCACTTACGGTCATCCCTCCCTGTACATCGTATACGTTTAATCTGTGCTTCGCGGCCAATTTCTTTAAATTATTTGTGGGCGCTTCCTTTCGCGGCCCCACCAATTAGTGCCTGCCTTTCCTATTTTTGCATATATTTTCTGTCCTTGTCGCGCGGGAGTCTACTTGAGATGAGGATTTATGTCATTTAAACGGTTTCAAATTCCCAGCAAAAAAGGCGATATTTCAGAAACCTCGCTGAAAAGTCAAGATCATCGTCACTTTGGAGTAGACGTTTATCGGTTTTTTAATAGCTCAAAATGCTGTAACCCCGACCTAAATATCTGAAATAAATGTTCGCTATATTTTATGGGGAACACGTGTGGACCGCTCGGATGGCACCGATCGCCAACCATTTGTACCAAACACGTTTTTATCTATAATTCTACGCCTCCACCACAAGATTAATACGATTTATAAGAATTAAATAGTGACTGCACGTAGTCTATATCCGATCAATCGCTACCAACTCCCTCCCAATACTGGCGTTTCATCATTCCCAAATTTTTGTAGCTCCAATACTCCGCTAGGTGGGTTTAGTTTAATTTTCCCCGCGTAGCATTTAAATCATCTTAGAATTAAAATAAAAATAATAAATTTAAAAAAAATCTATAGAAACAGGTGATTCATCACATGCTTTGCTTCAGACGGACCAGGAAACTTGCGTGAAAGGTATTTAAATGTCTCGCCATCTTTTGGTAATGTCTTAACAAACTGCTTCATCACGACAAGTTTGATATGGAGCGGTGGTAGAAGAACGTTTTCGGGATCAACCAAACATTCAAAGTGCACGTTTTTCTCTCCGACCTTCAATGTCCTTTTCGGCAACATTTTCTGGTTCCAGTGTTAGGTTTAGCACGACTATCCCATTCACATAGAAAACAGGGAAATTTTGTGTGCTGTCTAAGTATCATAGAAATTACTTTAAGATCCCCACAAACTGTCCACTCGAATTC
>JADDOH010013427.1:0-30621 GCA_016648135.1 Agrypnia vestita | reverse complement strand
AAAAAATGGTTGAGCGACGCATTTCTTACGAACGCTGCCTTAATGGTAAGAGATATTTAAACACTTTCTGCAGATAATTTCTAGAACTTTAGAAGTTCTGTAAAAAATTCCGCGACGACAAATATCCATTATATATTTTAAGGTTAATAACTGCGCCATATACCTAGATTAGTGAGAGAGTCTATTGAAATATACAAACATCCTATTTTAAATAGAGACGACAGTTTCAAACTATCAAGTATTTGGCGCCCTGTTCTCATGACTTTGATTCCACCTTTAAGAGACGTCACAGAAAAGTTCGAAGATGTAATTAGTACATATTTTACACTTGCGACCTCTATCGTAGAAGAAGTGCACAACAAAGTGCATATAATTTACGACCTCGGAAGAAATAATCAGTTCGGAATCCACCCCCGCGGTGATAGAACGCTCTCCTGATGACGCTGAATAAGATTTCAGCAAAACGTCGAGATTTGCTTCTCAGTGAAATATACGGCTCCTATAAAATATACGTTTCATTTAACACATAAATACGTCTAAGGACCGTAATAATAACCTTCCCTCGCTTAATATCATTAATAATTATTAAATAGTTTTAAAAATAAGATTTTTGGGGTGAGGTTGTACCCCGTCCCGGAACGGGAGTGTTAATGGAAATGTCGCACCCCGAGTGCAAGACTATCATCTTTCCAAAAGGACCAAACTCATAAATAGACTAGAAAACCTTTTTTTTTTATTTTTAAATTGACTTTATTCCCTTAAACCGAAAACTAAACATAATAAAATAATGATACAAAATTGTCAAGACCGTGTAATTTGGTGAGGAGCGACCCTTGCGTGTTGCTTGAGCCCACGCCGATTGCGTGTCACACTCTAATTATCTAAAGTTGTAATTTCAGCGAAGAATATTTTTATATTTTATTAAGAATTTCGAAATGTTTTCAAAATTCAACCCCGAATAATTAGGAGTCAACTGTACAAATTTTGTTATTCAGATCACTGACCAAGATTTTAATACAATTTGTAATTATTACTAAACTAGCTGTGACCCGTCAAAAAGCCCTAGTTATATATATTTGTAGCATCTTTTTGACGGTCTGCGGAGAGGCGGCCGTAGCCACAAGCGTTAATCGGGCGGTTCGGGTTTGGTGGCCCATTTATTTAGCCTCGAAATTACGGACGTTACACGGAGTTACGGGGACCGGCAGACAGACGGACGGACAGACAATGAAATTATTGTATGCTTGATTGATAATAATGATAAAACGCAAGTAAGTTATTTTATCGGCCGATTAATTATGATCCGAACTCATCGACGTTTAATAGACTTGTCGACAACAAAGCCAAGTATACACTAGGAGAAAAATTGTCCCTCCACATCACGCGCGGCATAGAGTCTACGTGACGCTGCAACGTCGCGCACTGTTCCGCGACGTCGCGCGCAACGTAGCGCGGCATTTCTACGTGCCGCGGCAACGTTGCCATGCGCACGGTACCCGAGCGAGCGCACGGGGACTTCGCGTCATTACCACGTGGTATGTTGACAAGCTGAGACGCATGCGCTACAGTTACATATGCAGTATGCTATGATATAAAACAGCATTCCGTGATATTGTGTCTTGCTTGGCTATGCAAGACCCGATTATTTGTAATAAATGTTCAAAATCAGTTGTTGTCATTCGAATGAAATTGTCAAATGATCTGTCAAACATTCGAAGATCGCATATAATATCCATCCTTCTTTTCCTTTGCATTAAATACTTTCGCACCCACCACCTTTTTCTGCTCTTACGTTTCGATAAACTCGTTAGAATAAAGAGATACGTCGCACTAATCATCATAACCCTTTTGGGCGACATTTCCGCGACAAGTGATATGTGAGTCCCGGTGTGTACACGCCAAATGACCGCGACATTGTCCCTGAAACATGAGCTTAGATGTTGACGCGTCATGCCACGCGGAATGTTTTGTCCTCTAGTGAATACGTGGCTTAATAATTGCGCAGTGCGTAAGGTGGTAAAAGATACCACAGTATACTAAGAACAGTAATACATCTTCATACAAACTGGCCGCTACCCATTAGAATGTGTGCGTGCGTGCTCGGCGCCGTGTACGCACGCACTGTGACGCACACATTGACATAGAATACGGGGGCACAAGGCGGCGGCACTAAGGGCTGTGCCTTCGGTGCCATTCGCGCTCGCAGCCGCCGCTTTAGAAAAAAAATGCGCTTCCTGAAAAAAATGCCTTTTTTATGTTTGTGGTGCTTTACTAAAAAGGTGTGTTGATTATCACAAAGACTGTGAATTTTTAAAAGTCTACGTTGATGTTAATCAGCGTTCTTGCAATTCAAGTGCAGAAACTAGGTATACTAATTACAGAAATTTTCGGGTTTCGTGTCTAGCTTATGCGTCGGAATCTCAGACGCTACGAGATAAAAGAAACAGAGTAAAAATAAAGTGACTACCCTAGCGTCAACGCAAGAGTAGGCTAATAACTCGCCGACAGGCCGGAGATAAACCACTGTTCTGGGTATACTGTGATGATACCCTCCAGTTTCCAGGTACCCATCCGATTTAAATCGATTTAAGGATCTCGACTTGTTCGATAGCATCGATAGAATTCAGAACAAGTTGCGCGGATGACGCGGCTCGGCCGCATTGCGCGAGCGTGGTTGCGCAATCGGCGTGCGTCGGACGTATTAAACTAAACGAAGACGTTTCATTTCGTGATTTATATCGAAGCAGGTTGATTATGAAAGTGTGTTATTGATTAGATTCTCCGGTAAATTGACAGGTGTGCGAAAAAAAACAATTACCGTTTAGCGTGTCCGATGCGCGTATACCTTCTCGTCCAATAAGCGAGGTAAATTATTAATAATATAAGGTTGATGGATCGTTTTGCGTTAATCGGATTTTACCGCCGAAAGGTCAGCAAATGCTCGCTGGATATTTTCGAGTGTCCATTCGCCAAATTTAATTGCTTTCAGGATTGCCTTAAAATCTTCAAGTTTGAGTTTACTGGGGTATTATGCCGTGTTGTTACGACCTTTCGGGCCGACGTTTCGGATCCCATTGCAGGGTCCATCATCAGGGCTGATGTGTTGTCTTGAATGTTGGTGTTGTGTCCGAAACGTCGGCCCGAAAGGTCGTAACAACATGGCATAATACCCCAGTAAACACAAACTTGAAGATCCTGAGTGGCCGTGAAAACCAAAGAACATTCTTGCCTTAAAATCGTTTTTTTTTTAAATTCTGTCACGAGTCGACCTCGCGACAACGCCGGGTGATGCTATAAAAATCAGACTTTTGCCTTTTGAGTAATGTTAAGGCGTCCTATCCTCTGTCTAAAGGTTGATTTTTACTCATGGCACTGTAGAGTCGGCCACTAATGAATATGTTGTTAGTACTGGTAAAAACGTTATAGTAGTAGGTAGTAAATATTAAAAAAATTATTCTTAATTATTAAAAAACGTCACGCCATCCCGTGGGGTTAGCGGAGAGGATAGAGCGCCATACTCTACTGTCCTGACATACAATTCTCGCCTAATCCACATTCATGCATCTTCGCATGGAAGCTCGACGGTTGTTAAGCCTTCATATGGGACCATCTTCCAGTATCTGGGTAATCTGGTCGTGCCACGTCTTGCGCGGTCGCCCTCTCTTTCTGGCACCGTCAACGCTTGCGTTATATATCTTTCTTACCATTTTTTCCTCATTCATTCAGCGACCCTTTTTTAATTCTATTAATTATGCTATGATCAGCTTTACATTCATTCATAATATCTTCATTCTTTATTCTATCCTTAATGGCTTTTTCACACATACGTCTAAGGGATCTCATCTCCACTGCATTCAGTCTACTTTCGTTCCTCTTCTGTCAGCTCCAGGCTTTACTTCCATGCATCAATGCTTTAAACGAGGGGATGGGTTATGCGCCAAATTTAAACAAATTAATTATATATGTTGTGCGATTTTCGGTACTGGAAAAAGTAACGCAAATACATGTGATTTGGATCATTCGAATTTACAGTTTCACTTCAAAAATAAAAATAATGTCAAGCAGGATGGAGTAGACCCGTAAATTGTTAAAAATGCTTTATTTTAGCTTTTTTCCATAATTTGTCAATTTATAATGTTAACGGACATTTAAAATATTTTATTTTTATTTTTTTTAAATAATTATTATTATATTTATTATTAAACAGTGTTCAAAACGCTTATTAGGCCAGTGCTCACGTACGCAGCTGAGACGTGGGTACTAACTAAGAGGAATGAGCGAGCACTGGACGTTTTTGAAAGGAAAATTTTGAGGCGTATCTTCGGACCGGTTATACAAAATGAACTTTAGCGCAGACGTTACAACAATCAGCTCTATACTCTATTTAAGGAGCCAAACGTCACAAAATTTATAAAACTGGGAAGACTTCGGTGGCTGGGTCATGTGGAGAGAATGTCCGAGCATCAAGCACCAAAGTCCCTGCTGAACTCAAGGCCAATAGGGCGAAGGAGCTTAGGAAGGCCAAAATTAAGTTGGAGTGACAACGTCCTCAAAGACATCTCTGCCTTGGAGCTTCGGAAAGGTGAGAGCTGGCACTAGACCGAGATGAAAATTATTGAGGAGGCCAAGACCCACCAAGGATTGTGGTGCCAAGAGTGATGATGATGATGATTTATAAACATTAATTTGTAACTTAAACTAAAAAAATATTAAAATTTTTAAATTTCAAAAAACTATGTTGTATTGTTGGATGAAAGTTTTGACGTGCTAATGCGTGTTGCGTTCCTGTTGTCAAAATAACTATGTAATCAATTTAACTAACGATCCATCAACATGGTCTTAGTTACATAATATTAATTTTAAGCATCGCTAACACGCTAAATAAAAACATAAACACTGCAAAAACACAAGTTTCGTATTTTGACTGTTAATTAAATAACAATTATAATTATCAACAACTGTTCTTCCGAGTTTTTCGCCAAATTTTATAAAAACGCTAATTATAATATAATTAATTATTACCTGTTTTCTTTTGTTACGTTGTGTGTAATATATATTTTTTTATATCACAGCAGATTGTTTCAAAACTGGCTGTTACACAAGAAGCAATGTTGGGAATCTCGCAGAGACAAGAAATCAACGAGTGGATAAGACTAAAAACAAGTTGTTGAAATTGTCCAAATGATCGGAAAGCTCATGAAGACTCTGATGCTGGTCATGTAGCCAGGATTGCGGAGGGAAAATGAACCTGGAGGAACCTGCAGTAGCATCTGAGGTAGTAGAAGCAGAGGTCTGCCTGCTTTGCTTACAAATGCGTTGCTTAATGACCTGGACAGCACTTCCCTATATTGCAATACAAAGGATACCGGACAACTCTCCGACAGCCGATTGCCCGACAGCCAATTTCTCGGCAAGCCGATTGTCCGACAGCCAATTGCCCGACAAGGAGCATAGATAATTATATATTTTGATTTTTCTGTCAACTATATCACATATAATTCTTTTACATAATAAATTCTAAAAGGTATATAATCACTTTTTTACTTATATTGATATACTATCATCATCATCATCATCTTCTTCCCCTTGTCCTAGTAGGGTCGGGGGCCCAGAGACTCGACAAGGTGCTTCCACGATCCCCTGTATTGCGCTGCTTCTGCTCGAGTAAACCAGTCCAGACCCATTCTGTTTTCAAATAAATTTTTTTGTTGTCTCACCCAGCTTATTCTGGGTCGACCCACCGGCCGTCTTCCCTCTGGGGTTACCAAGAGGATTCTTCTTGGTATTCGTTCCTCTGGCATTCTGAGCACATGTCCAAGCCACCTCAGTTGTGATCTTTCTATGTGCAGGAGCAGGGGCTCCATGCCGAGTGTGTGCATTATGGCGGCACTTCTCACTCTGTCCATCAGTGTGACTCCCGCTACCCCCCTTAGAAAACTCATCTCGGCAGCCTGTATGTATACTATACTATATATATAAAAATATATTTTATATACATGAAATAATAATACAACATAAACAAGGTAGGAGGTCGATGATCTGTAAAAAAAGGATTATTTGTGTTAATGTTTTTGTGTTGGATTTAACTCGATTTGATGTGAAATGTATACAATTTAGCAGAATTGTGTATTGATAACATATTGACCTGGAGTCAGTGATTTGAGCCCCATTCTAGGACACCAGCAAGTTAGTCCTATTTTCCTAGCACAAGCATTAAGAATCGAGAATATTGGTGCGACATGCATTCCGTGTTCGCATCTCTATTTTTTTTTACAAACATTACATTTCAAATGAATGACATCACATTTCAAATGAATGGATTAAGATATATTTATTTAGTATTTTTTCTACACTCACAGTTTGGTCTAAAATATGAAAATCTTCATATTTACTATCTATTATTTACAAGACATTCCAGCTACCTTAGAGCAATTCATTAATAACGATATTATTCACACCATGGCATGTTTATTGCACCTGTAAATGATTCTCCATGCTCCAGCACAAACCCCATGACTAATCTACCCCTCGTCAAGTTCTCGGAAGAATTTAACATCCCCCTTTCACCTAAAAATAAAGCTGCGGTAATGCAACACAATGCTTCCATCAGCGGTTGTCATTGTGTTTTGGTGTCTGAAACTAACGAAGAAGCCCAGTGCGGTATACTCATCATCTCTTTTACCATAGAATACCGGAAAACATGAAGAATGTAAATAAGATTAATGATTTTTAAAATGAATGCTAAAATTATTGTAAAAATAGTATAGAATTGTAGATTTTAGGATGTTATTATAGACTGTATATATTTTTTATTATTTTTATTTTTAGGAATTTCAACAGTACAATTTATTATAATGACATAATGTATTGGATAGTTGGTAGACGAATTATAGAGATCCACTGCATATGATATTAAGTCAAAGCAAAACAGAAATAAAAATACAAAGTAATCCAGAAAGGACAATAGCAAAACCTTAATATATATATATATCTATATATATTATATATAGATATATATATATATATGTGTGTACAAAATAAAAAAAATATATAATATATATAAATATTATAATGTATTGAAGATTATGTAATTTAATTTTTTGTAAATTTGATAAATAAGAGTTTTATCTCAAACATAATGGAAATACCAAGTCCGAGGAATGACAGGAACCTAGTTACACGTCCTCCTAAACAAGGCCCAGGATCGCGAAGAGTATACGCAAGCAGTTTACGTTGTAGGAGCTGACCAAAATATTAGTATCACAAATGAAAATGAGTAAGTACATCAACCGAGAGAGATATTACATTACATTATATTACATAGTGCCAAGGATAGCTTTGGTACGTCTCACTGCCAATCAATATTTATGGTATTTAAAAAAAAATTCTTTCCTTAATGACATGTACAAAAGAAGATATCGAAAGAAGATATCAGTATGTTGCTTCTTTAATAATCAAATATTCATATAAAATTAATAAACAAAGTAATTTCTGAATCGACTTCATCTGTGTATGACGTTTTTGTTAATCTTTCGATCTTAACAATCAAAATAATGATCGTTGAATATTACAGTATAGAGTCACACGATTATGATTATGTTAAATATTATAGAAACGAGCCACATGAATGTCATCATTATAAAGACTATAGTTACGCAACTAAATTATTTAATTTTTCAAACAGGAATTACGTTTTTTAACATATTATTACTTATCTAACAAGTACGAAGTAATCTAGCCTGCAAAAATTTATAATTTTTATTAATATAAGTGCACATAATAAAATTCATATTTATTTAAGTATAGAATTGTTAAAAAAACATATCCAAGCATATATGAAGGGTATAAAAGCAAAGGCATTAATATCCCACTGAGGTATTTCAGAGATGAATACAAAAAACTTTTCACTGCTCAAGAAAATTTATCTGTAATCCTTTATTTTATTGGAAATATTTTTTTAAAAAACAATTGTCACCTCAGTTTTTCATTTATATATGTGTATAAATAAATATTTAACTTTTTAGGTATTGCCATCTTTGCTATGATGTTTTAGTATAAAATCACCATTATCTCTCTCTTTAGTATGAAGCGGCCATTTTGTCACGTGTGTAACAAACATATCCTTGTGGGTTGATTGGTTGAAGTGGATATTGCTGCATTTGCTTTTTTATTTTACGAGTGTATTTAATAATGATTTGTAAATATGATTTTGGAAAGGACAGAGCTATATTTCCCATAAAATTTCAAATTCAGTACATTCAAATTAGTAATCCTCGATGACTACATTCAAAACATTTTTTCAATTTTTAGGATATTGCTGACTTTACTTTTATACTCCTCATAGATATTATTAATATTTTTAATATTTAAAGCATTAACTTAGTGGTTAGACATTATAACAGAGTGTTAGTTAAATTAGTATAAATCACTACCACATTTTAGGTTTACGAGACGTACCCGTCTCTTCGTCAGGACTAACACTACACTACTATGCTCACAACACTATACACCACAACCATAGTACTGTTAATCTTTCACCAATATTTATCACATGCGTGTTAATCATGTCAAAGACTGCATGCTAGTTAAAGTGCATGCTAGTCTTTAACACGCATGTGATAAATTGTTTATATTTATTTATTTATTTTATATCAACGGTTTACACCTATTATAATAAAATAAACTTATATATATCTAGATGACAGTGATCTGCTTAAATGATCATTTAAAAATGTGTACATATGAAATTTATAACACAATATCTGTACAAGTACATAAATCACAAATTAAGTAAAGACAATTAAAAGTGTATATCAGTATGAACAAAGATATGTATTCATATATGTATTAATAAATTTATAATTTGTATTAAATAATTCATATATGTCATAATAAAGCAAATATTTTTTTAGGCGGCTCTTTTCGGGATCCCTCCCTGTTAATTTTAAGAAATCTAGCGAACGCGTACGAAAACTGTTTTATCAATTTCGAACGGGAATATAAATTTTAACAATTTACGAGCGAACTTGTGAAAGTGAACAACCAAATGAGTTTTTTTTCCGATACTATCTACTTTCGATACTCGCACACTTCAACGTCTAACTAATGTACCGGGAGTATTTCGCATGTCCTCCTAAGTAATTTGTTATGTCTGCCTGTCTAATTCTATCCATTTTACAATAACGAAACCAATTGGCAATCGTGATGTCAGAAAACGTGTCCATTCGCGTGATGCATTGTGTGACGTCATACACCAGTTAAAATCGCTGTTGTTTTTAAAAATAATATTTGCTTTTAATCCTACACATTTCCGAGATTTTTTTTCATAATAGTTGACAATTATTTACGTGTCAAGTAGAGGAGGCAATGGTACAGCTGTCACACGACAATTTGTCACTTGAATCTCAACAGCTTTGAGTGGGCGGCATTTGTGTATGAAGAGTGCTGTAGACAAATGGTGCCATCTACCGCCTCAGTAACTAACCGCACTGTGACAGGTAAATTAATAAGTTTTTGTTGTGTGTCAAACGCAAGCAACGGCTTGTGATTTGTTAAAGAGGTACTGGGTTGTAAATATGTCATTGAAAGGGGCGGGGAGAACTGTGGCTTGAAGCAGGTTTATGCCTTACAATATCCGAGGTTTACGGGATTGAGTAATCTTTGAAATAATTTGATTGCTTGATATTTATTTATTTATTTCTTAATCACATATAGTTTACAATTTGGGTTGTACTATGCCTGTCTCACTAGAAGAATCTGTGTTGAGACAGGCAAAGTTTACAAAATAGTTATACAATTAGATATTAATTCATATGTTTCTAGTTACAAGTTATTTCTTATTAATGTTGTTAGTTGTACTCGTATATACAAAATAAAAATATATAAAAATGCATTTTTTTTTATTACATATAAAAATAACAAATACAAAGGAGAAACATACAAATACAAACAATATTAAATGACATTTTTAAGACACTTTTTGTGGCTTGTTGGTAGCCATTTCTAGCCAGCTTCTTTTAATATATATTGAGAAAAAATACAGTAATTAAATTAGTAGATTAAAATCATTTATGTTTTGACAAAAAACAGAGGAAAAAAGAAAAAAAAAAGGACAGAGAAGAAGAGATACATAAATCAATAATTATTAGTCATTAATTTATTTAAGTGAGAGCACCAATTTTGTGTATAAACAATACTGCTAAAATTATAAATATATATATGTAAAGGGTTTTTTAATAAAAACAATATGATTTTAAAATGAGATAAAACAAAAGCAGTTTAAAATTCAGACAAATTTTTAAAGTTATTTTAACGCACAAACAAAAACAAACATTATGTTTAAGGCTTCGATTGCAAGAGTGAATTCTTGAAATACATTGAAAATTAGTAGTACATGAGATCAATCTATTAACGATGAGTTAATAATTAAATAACTAAGCTAATTATTATAGCGTAGTGAATGGATGATTGAATTGAATCCACTGAGTTGTTCCGTGCGGCAGTAAATGAAGTCTTAATCTCCAGAATAATCGCTGACCTCCGATAGGAGATGGCACCACAAGAAGAAGAAATGAATGGTCGCTTGGGTGGTTTGAACCTGGAATGAAAGGGTGGTGAGATCATTTTTAACTTCAAATAATAAATGTTCAAGTTTTTTGTTTGTAACCTTGTGGAAATTCATTTTTAATATTTAAAAAATTTTAAAAAATGAGGGTAAACAACGCTGTTTTATTCCACTATATTTATTTTGAATTGTTAGAACGTTTTCGGGATTTCTCCCATTGTCAATAACAACACGTTTACAACTAAACTTTAGTTACTAACTAAAGTTTAGTTGTAAACGTGTTGTTATTGACAATGGGAGAAATCCCGAAAACGTTCAAATAATAGTTGACTACATGTAATTTTTGATAATATTTTCTTCTTTTTGTAGTGCCATCTCCTATCGGAGGTCGGCGATCATATTGACGATCATATTGGCGATCATATCGGTGATCAAATTGACGATCATATTGGCGATCATATCGGTGATCATATTTGGCGATTATATTCGCGTGAAAAATTTAAAATATTGATTTACAGGCGTATTCTAATCTATATGTTGAATATTTCGGAAGAATATCATATTATATATTTATATAGGTTCTCACACCGAGGGTTCCGGGTTCGATTCCCGGTGAGGTCCGATTAATGTATGTGATTTACTCAAGTCTCTTGTCCTGTTGAAGCGTAAATAAAAAAAATACATTAAAAAGGATATTGCTTAATACTCCACATTAAAAATATAGAAGAATCATTATCAGCTGCGACATCTATGTATACAGTTTCATGAGAAGAAACAACAGATATCACTAGCGTAGCCCCTTGAAATATACGGATGATTCCTATTTGGAACAAATATAATAATAACTTCGATGTGTGATGTTCTTACCATGGAATTGGTATACGTTGCATTGTTGTAAGCCCTGGGCCATCGTACCAAATACTTCCTTACATGTTTCTCATATAAATAGCTTCGTCTCTTCGAGACTTCTATAATTTATATTAATGAAAAAATATTTAGTCAGATGAATATCTATTTTTGCGATATTTTTGTCGCCAATTGCCGAAATTTCAGTAATTATTAATTTGCCCGAGTATATCTAGTTTGTTTATTGTTTATAATATTGATCCTGTACCTAATCCGGAGCAAACTTATTGCGGATATTAACGAATTGCTTATTTTATATCAATTGCAACAACGTCAAAAAGATTCTTAAAACTCGTCAATGTGTTTCATCACCCTCAAGGAGGCATTGTTTTATAAAAGGCGCGGGGACGACACAATAGGTTCACACACAATATTATGTGATGCACACACCGAGGTAAGCGCACAAATAAATATGACCAAATGTTTTTCCTATTACGGCAGCCGTAAATTGAAGAGTATAATTATTTTATGATGGCTCTCCTGAACTGTGAAGTAGTTTTATTTGATTTTAAAAGTGTTGTGAGCGTACTTAGCGGCAAAAAATTCAACGCCGGATTGGACTTCACAAAAAACCCGGGCTCATGTCGCATTGTTCCATTTGATGTATTAAGGCCGCTGCACACGGGACAGATTTCACTCCGTAATAGCCAGCGACCGCCAGACTTACGTTGTAGTATCAAAACTGAAATATTTTCTGTGTAGTACATAAGAAGGTTAGGATATTATGACGCTCGAGTTCGGGGGATTTCGGCAGATAACAAGTAACACAGGTACAAAAAAATGTGCAAGTAAAACACATTCAACGAGTTTTGTGTCTGAAAGCGGTCTTCATCGTTATTTAGTAAATACCAAGTAACAAGTCCATTACCATACACAAGAATCTTAATTCTTTTTGGTGAGGTATAACATATAATAATAATTTGATTGTTAATATTTGCTAGTTATCATTATTATAAAATAAATCATATCTAGGGTGAAAAGCCAAAAGGGCTTAGTGATGATTATTTCGAACTTTACAGGAGAGCAAAATAATGTTCTGTCAATCTGATTTTGTCAATATTTCTTTTATTATTAAACGATTTCCATATTTGTTCATCCAAAACACATATGGAAATCATTTAATAATAAAATAAATATTAACAAAATCAGATTGACAGAACTTTCTTTTGTTTTCCTGCAAAGTTCGAAATAATCACTAACGCCCTTTTGACTTTCCACCCTCGATTTGTGTTATCTATTAAATAAATTTAAAAAAAAATCCACATGAAATATTTGTTTTTGTAAGTGTTTTTAAAAAATGTGCGTACGCAGGAAGCGTCCGTAGCGTTGCGCATCCCTGTAGTTATTATGATTTATTGCCAGAGTCGTCAGATGGTTCGGGCCCGACTTATTGAAACGTTACTGAGCAGTGGAATAGTTACGCCAATACAGCCAGTGACATTAGGGCCACGTTACACATGCCTTTGAGGTATCATGAATACCCTTGAACAGGTCCCACGATTTTTCTTTCAATCTGACTTCAAGCAATTGTCAGGTAACTGTGCAAATTAATGATTTTTTAATCGGTGGGATACTAACCGTTATTTTAAATTTGTAATTGATTATGTCGATGATTGGTAACTGATTTTTCGCAATTCGACTGACAACCGTCGGTGCTACACAATACTTACATCTCAGTTACCTTCTTCTTCTTTGGTTAGATCCCTGATCTGTATTGACAGGTCAGTCCTGGTCCTGTGATGAGGACGTCCGCTCCTTCTCCATATCTTTGGTGGTCTCCCTGGCGGTCGGCGCCCCTCTGGAATCCTGGGAAGTCTTGTCTATTCCATTCTCCGACATGGTTCCTCCAGAAATGCCTTCTCTGCATGCTGCATTTTACAATGTCTTGTTTGTCGCAGGTTCTGCGGATTTCCGTCTTGGGTACTCTGTCTCTGAGGGTCTTGCCCACAACGGGTCTTAGGGTTTTCGTCTCGGTAGTTCTTAGAAGGTGTTTAGTTTTCAGTTATCGATACAATCACGTACAAATTTTAAATAATGTTATCATATTTAACCAGTTAAAATAACGGTTTGACCATCACTAGTGGTAAACCTAACTTAGGAACTGGAACAAGAACAGAATATGCGCGTTTGTAGTGACCTTTAATGTGCTCTTTTCCCATGGTTCTGTGGGTTGATGAATTGTTGAAATTCAGAGAGTTGCGTTTTGAATTTTAAAGAGATTTGAGTCACAGATTTGTGCAGTTTTCATGATGAGATAAACTTGGTACGATTCATGTTTTTACAGCTACTATATGCATGATAATATAGGTGGTTAAGTAACAATTTTGCAGTGCAGTAAGAGTTTGGGCAGTAAAGTAAACTCTTCTTCCGTTACTCTGTTAGCTACACTACACTTCTACTGCCGTGTTGAAAATAGTGTAATACTTTAACAACATGTTTTTGATGTTAATTTTTTGGTTGGACAAAATTTTTAATTTCAAAAAAATGAATACAATTTTGCACCACATTAAAATTTATGCGACACAGACAATTTCAAGACACAGTAGTATTGAAACCACTACCATTACTTTAAAAAAATCAATGTTGTTTTTTAAAATTAATAATTTAACAAAGTTATGAATTTTGTCATAAACAGAGATAAACTACATGAAATTAGCGATTTTAATTAAATCTAGATATCCTGTCTACGCATAGTTAGTTACTGCTGACTGATCTCAATGTTATTATTTTTCCAATAATAAAACAATATTTATAGTAAAAAAATGGCATAAATTAGCCCAGTCTATTGTCAGTATTATCCGTAATACAATTTATTATACAAATCTGTCGATCATGTAATGTCATTGTTTTATCAATGAGATCTGTTTTATCAACAACTTCGTGGTGCATTTGTATGTATAATATTTTAATTAAAATGGCGAACTGTCAATGCAGGTGTCAAATTTAAAATTCAGTCAAGCTGAAAATTCTCTCTTAGATTCCGCATTACATTGTTGGATGATTTGTTTCTAAGCAACGCAACGGGTCGCACGGTTGCTTTTAGCATTAAAAAATGCCAACCAGGTGGCGAATGAGAAGGACCCATATAGGTAAGCGGTGGGTCTGACCTCAATAGTAAATAAGTTCTATTTTCGTGAATTTGATTTTTCTGTATGTCTTTCTATTTGATTAATTAATTTAGTTTTAAGTTCTAGTTGGTTCCTGCGGACCTTTCTTTTCACTTTTTAAATGTTGTTTGAAGCGCTTGGATGAGCTTCCAATTTTTAAATCATTGAGAGTATTTTAGTTTAATCATGAGATAACATTTTTCTTTATTTTTTTTTACCTGAACACTTTGGAATATTATTAATTGATATGGCAGTCATTTTGTGGTGCAACATGATTATTTTAATTTAAACTAAATTTAATTTTGTAATGCACACATGTTGAGTTAAATTTATCACTGCTATGATTTCGAGAGGAGCATTCCTTGTCATCATCAGGTGTAATTTATAATGAACCTAAATACAGAAATTATGTCATCTTGTTTGAGTAGAGTAATGGTCGCGAAGCAGAGAGGGGGGGATTTTTTGTGTGGTCTGAGGTTAGTTATAAATTATAACTGATGATGACAAGGACTGCTCCTCTCGAAACTGTAGTAGTGATAAATGTAACTCAACGTGTATGCACTATAAAGTACAATTTAGTTTAAATTAAAATAATTTGGAATGTTTTTAGATAAATCATGTCATCAATAATAGCATCGGTATCTTCATCAGACTTATTAATATTTTATTTAACATCTTCATCTCCACGTTTAAGATATTTAAGTTTAGATGTATATAATATATTCGCTATAATATATATGTATATAATATATTGGGCTTTACATATGGCTCGACAGGGGGATACTAGATGGGCACCCAGAATCCTACAGTGGAGGCCCTGGACAAAAAATAGAAGCGTCGGAAGACCTCCCAAAAGGTGGTCTGATGACATAGTCCAGCAAGCAGGAAGAACCTGGATGCGAAGGGGGAAAAACAGAGATGAGTGGAACAAAATGGAAGAGGCCTATATTCAGCAGTGGAGAGAAACAGGCTAAGGAAGAAGAAGAAGAAGAAGAAGAAGAAGAAGAATATATTCGTAACTATTGTGATAATAATTTTATGTAGAATCACGTCAACATTAAATATATGTTTATAGTAGATATTGTCTCGAGACACTAAAAGAAAATAAGAACTACACCATAACCGAGGTCTTTCGAACAATCTAGCAAGAATTCGAACAATTTAGCAAGAATTCGAAAATGGAAAATCATGCCGGAAGCTTCGAGAATATCGGATCTTTATAAATATGCGGCGGAATTGCGCTGAACTCAATCTTAATTTTTGACAGCTAGTGAAAACGACAACTATGGTCACGAATCCCAGCGTATAAAGTGTTCCACACACGGATGAATATTTTAGGAGACGAATATAAAGTGTTCCACAGACGAGTGACTAGAGAGAAATTAGAGGGAATCAATGGACAGTAGTGATGGGTCCGCTCTATACTCACTACTACAATGTAGTACTACATTACATTGAAGTGCACACTTCGCACGTTTTGAAGTGTAGTGAACACTACAAACACCAAAGTTATTGAAAGTATAAACTTCAAAAAGTACACTTTATTTCAAAGCGAACACTACAAAGTACACACACTTCAAAGTTATCGAAAGCATGAGAAACATACTTAAAATAGTGCATTTTTTACGTGAAATTTTCGGGAAGTTGATGTAGATATATGAAGAAATCTCTGGAAACTGAAGGGGACCCACCACATACCCTGAGCCGTTTTATGCGCAAAAGCGTCCATATCGGCCCAGCACTTTCGCCGCCTGGTTGGCATTATTTTATGCTAAAGCGACCTTCTCGCTCGGCCTTCATCAATACAACACGCAGAGATGAAAACCGAGCGAGTTGGTCGCACAAAACCTTCATTGTCCCGCGCATATCAGTCTTTATCTCATATCTCTGGAAACTGTAACAACCCCCCCCCCCCGATGGTTTGAAAATTTTTTGGAATCGAATGAAGAAATCTGGCTGGCGACCTTTTTTTTTAGGTCGCCAAATGTTACTTTGGAGAAAATATTGTTATTTATCTTAAATATTTATCGCCAAATTTTTATTTGGGAAAAAAATACTTCACTAGTACTACAATTACTTCATTTCATTACTTCACTTCATTAATATTACAATTATTTCATTACTTCACTATAATTACTTCACTTCATTTACTTCACTTCATTTCGTAGTACTACAATTACTTCACTTCAAGTAGTTTTTACTACAATTGTAGTGTACACTTTGTAGTCTTCAAACTGGTGAACGTGTGTGTGTTGTAGTCTTCATTTTGAAATGTAGTTTTTCCCTTCGCTAATGGACAGTGATACAGTAGAGCTCGTGTCGAGTGACTTTTTGATAAATAAACTATACTGACAGTTTTTTTGCATATTCCATTTGTGGAAATAAGCAACGTATTGAGCAAGCCGAGGAGTACTATTCTTCGTGAGAAAAGAATCATGCCTAATAATAAGTATTAAAATATTAATCTGTTGACGGCTTTTAAAAAAAAAAACTACATTGATGGGCCTACTAATGACAATGCGACGACCCGGGTACGCAAGGAAAAATAAAGCATTATAAAAAACTAATCCTAAAAATAATAAAAACTCGGAAACTTTTTTTTTACGAGATATCCATAAAAATCCTTTTTGATTGATTGCATTCATTAATTTCAAACCAGTCAAACTTAAATCGTCAAAATTGGCGAAATTAAAATATTATACTATATGTACTAGAGGTAGCAATAGAAACTTTGCCGGTAGATTCCTGCCTGTGTTACGAGTCTAAAATGTTCAAGCAACCATGACCTAATATCAATAGTTACGGAGATATGCAATATAAAATATTGCATTTGTTCTGAATATTTTTGACTTATTTTTTGCAAAAAGTTGAATTATCATTACAGTAACTTAATGAATAAATATAAAAATAAATGATAAAAACCTTGCAAAAATAGAAAAAATTTGTATCATTTCATTTAAGTTGGATTGAATCAAATGAATTTTTCACAATCGATATAAATTACTGTAATGATAGATCAACTTTTTGGAAAAGATAATTCAGAAATATTGAAAAAAAATCATACTTTGGTATTGCATAGCATAGGTCATGGTTGCTTGCACATTTTAGACTCATAACATAGGCAGAAATATACCGGCCATGTTTTTACAATAACTATCAAGATAGATAAATAGTAATATTCCTTATTTCAGAATACAGCCGAATATCTCATTACAAATAAAACAATAAATTGTACCGTGGCATTAGAAAAGAATCCACCTATCAGCTCTCCTATTTTCCAAGTTGCAGGCATTCAGGAAGGGGGTGATGAAGATGAACGAGGGCGATACGCATGCAAGAGTACCTGATGCTGAATAGTTTTGGGAATGCCGGCAAGCACGAGGCCTCCTAGGAATAAGCAGCGATGGTGTACCGCTAGACCAGTGTGTCGCTGCAGGTTTCTCCAGCAGCATGTCATCATCGTCACGACGCTGGACGAGTCTCCCGCACGATCACGATGGCTCGCGACGTTTGCAGATCTCCTGACGAGATGAGACCCTTTGAGAAGTTGGATGCTGTCACGCAGCACGTACCGGAACTACCGGTGACCCCAGCTGTTCATGGCACATTTGCGTAATTTTCTTTAAAAACTACTTTTGTAATTCTGATCAATTGGCGCCCATTTCAAGGATGCTAAATGATTTGATATAAAAATGTCTGTTCCCTATTTTCAGAATAGAAAAAAAGCATAACAATCATGTGTTTACTCTCATTGTAAATTTCGTGTATTTTGAGGTTTGTCATATAAGTAGTTGAATATCAAAACTACTTCCATGAGATAGTTTTTGTCAAATCATAGAAAACCTTAATATCATTGAAATATTTGGCAGATACTTCGTGGTGCAAAATTATAATTTAAAATATGTTTTATTTTACTTTGTAATGCACAGACACACAATATGAGTTATTACATTAATATTGTAGTTTCGAGAGGAGTAGTCCCTCTCATCATCAGGTATAGATAATAACTATGCCTGATGATGATATGGTTATTATTTATACCTGATGGTGAGAGGGACTGCTCCTCTCTAAATTATAGTAGTAATTTAATAACTCATGTTGTGTGTGTATTACAAAGTAAAATAAAACATTTTAATTCACAGAAAACCTTGTGTACAGTTTTAATAAATTGATTTTTAACAAGCAATAACATCAGATTGATACTTGATGCAATAGTTAACTAATATTTAAAATGTAGGAATGACCCGGATGATGGGTATATTGACATTAAAATGTAATGTATATAAATGTACATAAAAATGTTCTTAGGTTTTCACGCCCGCTCAGAATCTTCTGGTTTGTGTCTTCTGGGGTATTATGCCGTGTTATTACGACCTTTCTGGCCGACGTTTCAGATCCCATTGCAGGGATTTCGGATCACATAAGCCCTGATGATGAACCCTGCAATGGGATCCGAAACGTCGGCCAGAAAGGTCGTAATAACACGGCATAATACCCCAAAAGACACAAACCAGAAGATATGTAAAAAAAAAAACAAGTAATTGACGTTGATAATGATCTTTGTATAGTAGGCCAACGAGCTAAAGGCGAGCGGGGACTGAAGTGCGGTGAGAGGGGGTCTCATCCCCCCGCGCGTCTCTCTACCTGCTAGCCACCCCTATTTAGTGCTACATGCCTACATCGATTCCACGAATTCTAGCGGGCGTAGTGATTCATACCACTATCTATAAGCTACTCACTACGCACGTCTAGTGTTCCTTGCGCTCGCCTTCAGTTCGTTGGCCGAGTGTACATAATATGTTTTGTTTTAATTTTTGTTACAATTTAATTTACAATATAATTATAGAAAAGGGAGGATGATTATACATAAACCTTATATAATAATCTTGTTACCCTGAGAATAAGGAATTGTACTCTTTTAAAATTAAGTATTAAAATATACTTCTTCTTGAAAAACAGCAAAATAATTTTGTGGTGAGATTATTAATATAATTAATAAAATAAACTTAGTTTTAACCACTTTTTTATTGAAAATATCAATTAAATTATGTATACAATTGTATCCTGACGAAGGGGCTATAGGCCCTGAAACATGTTGATATTTTCAGTAAAAAGGTGGTGAAAACTAAGTTGATTGTATTAATTATATTAAAATATACATTCAACTTTTGTTTACGAAGTTATGATTTTTCAGAATTATCCTTCCTATCTAAATAACTGGTCGCTCAAATATGTAATACAGGCTCACCATAAATAAAATTCTCGATATTCGGTTACGTCGAGGAACGTTGCGTATCACGTGATAGACTGCCTTGACTGGGAGGCATGTACTCTATTCGATTGCGGTGATTTTATATCTAATTTAACTTGTTACTTAATAACATATTTCTTTATTTTATACTCTACATTATTTTTAATTTCTCAACTGCTAAAAGTATATATTGTAACATGTAATTCTGTTATACTATAATGTTATACTTATAATGTTATACTTTAACATCGCACCAGGACTGTATATACCGTATAAACATCAACAAATTATCAAATTTTAAAAGTTGTATATATGTTCTATATTAGTTTCTTTCATATATTCAAAGGGACTATGCTTGAGACATCTCTGGTCATTTCCATGATATTCAAAATTGTTCTAGAAAACGTCAGAAAGCACCGCGCACATTTAAAGTTTTCGTTTTTAAAGAACGCGACATCTGTGAGAGATATCTTCAAGATAATTGAGAACAACCACAATATATCTCCAAATAATAAACCAATTCCATTACATTTCTGTAATAAACGTTTTAAACGAAATATTTTGGAACAGCTAGAAATAAATGAAAATTTAAAGACTAATATTATTAACGAACAAATTAATGTATGCTATTCCTCACTTCTAATTATACTTAATGCTACATAATTTTTTGCGATACATACGCTTACAAAAGTGTTTAAATATACAAATTTGTCCTTTAACAATCACTTATATTGATTTTTTCTGTCGCTTTCACTTAAATTATAATAAAATGTTACCTGCACTTTTTGTATTGATATTGTAAAGATATTTCCTGAATCATTAATTTCGGGAATGTCTTTAACCATCTAAAATATAATCTTATATTATTGTTTGTTTGTAACATCCATGTTTCAATATTTTAGAAGTTAAGCACCCAATTATTTCATATATTTGTAAAAACTAATGACTGTAGTCTTTGTTTTATTATTAAGGTTTTTCCCAAGTGTACATCAAATAATTGGTATATAAACTCACAAATAATATCTATGTTTATCAGTTGATAATGGCTTTATCAGCCAAAATCGTCGTTTATCGTCCTGTGTTTGTGTTTAATAATAAATTTAACTCAGAAAAAATCTTGTGTTGATATTTTAAAATTTTATATTCAATTAAAAGAACCTCGAAATTTTTTATATGTCTTCAATAATTTGAACAGAAAGCGTGAACGAGTTATAACAAGTAGTGTAACAATTTATTTCAAAAAAGGAAACTGACTAATCGGATACATGCCGACCGTTTTAATTTGGGATGCATATTCGTTTGATAGACGTACATTAATTGAAGAAACCATTTTTTCTTCTTTGATGATGAATAATAGTAGATATGCAGATAACATATTTTTTGCCAATTTATTAGAAGAATGTTCTCGGGTCACGGCAAGAGGGAGGGGAATGGAGGAATGCCGGCGGAAGTGAAAACCCGGATGGTTGACCGCAAAGAAGTAATCTTAAGCCTGACTTAAACAGTAAGTTCTTTAACGCCAATGTTCTATGATATTTAAGGTTTAATTTATCTCGGTGTATAAAAGAGGTTCTTCTTCTTCATCAGCCTTCATATCTCCACTGCTGGATATAGGCCTCTTCCATACCCTTCCATCTTTCCTTGTTGTTTGCTAATTATAGCCATTTCTTTCCCCCACAGCGGTTTTATCGTCGGCCCATCTCTTTTGAGGTGTACCGATGCCTTTTTTATTCTCCCAAGGTCTCCATTTCAGAACTCTGGGAGGCCATCTTGTAGCATCCTGCCTTGTAACATGTTCTGCACATCCATGATATCCACTACTCTAGTTCTGCGCCTAGGCTTACTCCAAGCATGGATCTCTCCATGGATCGTTGCGTGCATTTGAGGTTTTCTAACATTTT
Source organism: Agrypnia vestita (assembly GCA_016648135.1). NCBI lineage: Eukaryota > Metazoa > Arthropoda > Insecta > Trichoptera > Phryganeidae > Agrypnia > Agrypnia vestita. Next base: position 8,892 of record JADDOH010013427.1, on the reverse strand, counting down.
TAATTAGAGAAAAGAAAGCCACACTTTTTTATCATATACCATATCATAGAGTTTTTCAATTTTTGAAGCTTTTAACTGCCTAATATTTGGTTTATCTGATCGTGCCAAATATTTCGCGGACGTTCTCTGTTCCCATTGCCTTCAACATTCGTCTCACATATTTTCTTTACCATTTTCTTCTCACTTGTATGGTCTACATGAGCAAACCATTTCTACAATATCCTAATTTAAAAAAGCCCTGTTTGGAGACAAAAAATAAATAACGCGGATTTTTTTTGATGGAGTTTAATATATTAATGCATACTGTCACCTGCCAAACTGAACTCAGTTAGCAATCAGTAACGCATTTCTTATAAATCAATAAATCAATGTAAAAAAATATTTATTATTTTGTTTTCTTTATATAGGTACCTACTAAACATGAGACTAATTATTTTATTATTTTTACCAGTATTTATTTATTTCATGAAATTATATAATTGCTTTTTTTATTTGTATGGGATACACACCTCTGCCCAATATAAATAATGTAGGTAGTAAGCCAATGTAAAAATATCTGAAGAATAAATCTAGACTCTTGAAGAACTGAAAAAAGAACGAACAACATTTAAGTATCGGTAAATAAATATCAGACGTATTAAAAATACATACAAAGACGTTGCTTTTACAGTTGTAAAAATATCATTAAAAATTCATATAAAACGATTAGATTGAAAAAAAAGTGCGATAAAAATAAACATAAACTAAAATTTACAAACATACTTTTTTAAAAATATGATACTAAAAAATTTAAGAAAAATGCAATTGGTTTTAGTGACCAGAGGACATACGGTGAAACGGATGTGGGGCGCCATTTAGCGATCACGTTGTGACTAAAGCATCATGGTATCACCACGCGCTGACAGACCGCACTACATATGACGACACAGCAGGCATAGCTAGTGCCATCAACGGGCCGTAAAGCGAGCACCCTGCAATCATCGGTAATACCGTTTCTTTTCTCTATCAATAAAATCAGCATGTCTTAAGGTGATCGCATGGCAATGCTAGCGAATTTTAGCACATTCTCTCTTGTAATTTGTATCACATTTTTATAAGGAAATGTAACAAATTAAAACATACGAGTATTATTAGCAGTATTTTAGTAATGAAGGAACTTATTCCAATTTGTGGGTTTTATATGACTGTACAGATTTGTGACAGTTTTTTCTTAATCAATAATATTACAAAGTAAACGATTGCCTTTAATCAATACAAATTATTTTCATGTTTTGAAGGAGACTGTTTTAAACATTGTGGTGCAATTTTCTTCGTTTTTAAAAGATCGTTGGTTTGGTAACTTATTTATTGTTTAAATAACTTTGTTTGTGTCGTTTTATAAAAATATTTGCATTTAAAATATATGGCACCGAATGACTAAATTTTAATTTGATACATTTCCATATAAAAATGTGTTTTAAAATGCAAGAGAAGCTGGTTGGGTGCCCCAAACAATTAATATATTATTATTAACTAGCTGTAAATCGTCAAAAATGACGGAACATTGGTTCGCATCTTTGCCAAGCCCTAGTATATATTTATAATATCTTTTTGGCGATCCACAGAAAGGCGGCCTTAGCAACATGGGTAGAGCAGCCAGTTCGAGTTTCTTGGCCCGGGGTTCAAGCCCCATCTCCGGCCGTTTAATTTCCTTTTATTAGCCGTAAAATCGAACGAAATTATATGGACGTTACACGGTTAGGGGGACAGACAGACAGATGGACGGACGGACGGATAGATGGACGGACAGACGGACAGGCAACGAAATTATTATGTTTGATATTGATTTAATAATCCGACGGCGACATTTGTTGGAGTGTGAAAGGTGTATACTTTACTATGTTAGAATACAAATAAGTCTGAGAGGAGAAGCATATCTTAATTTTTTAAACCTTATTGTAACTCATTTGGTGATATCTGTGACAAAGGGAATATTCTAAAGGTCTGAAGGGAATATTCCGAGCAATTGATTAATTTGAATGATAAGATGCAAAAAGAGATGAACACTTCTCTTTAGATTAAAGATCAAGGGGAAACATCGCCTTGTACCACAGAAGATAAAAATTTACCTTGCACTGTTGCAATTCAGATCAGATCCAAGCAAGGAACAAATAGAAGCTACGAGAAAAAAATGAATTTCGCTCGCATTGCGAGACGATCGGCCCAAGTAAATATTGTATTCTTTGTTCATTACTCATCACTATCCAAATACATATTCCTTAGTGTCAAATCAAGTTGCGTATTAAAGTAACTTGAGCACGAATAATGTGCATACTTATAAAATATGACTTATGAAAGAATCGCAAATTTCGATCTTAGAATCACGGGCTGTGGTAAATTAAATATCAGACAGAACCTCCCCGAGCCTCTGTTGCGCCTAGTTGCTATGAATATATGTTTACTCTTTCTACTATATACCATGAACAGATATATCGGGCCGAAGACCACCGAACGCGCTAGTGGTAAGCATTGTATGTATGTGATCTGGAGAACTCAGCCGTTAATTTGCATTTCGAATATTATGTGTGTGTTTTATAAGTATAATTGTGCATTAATCGACCGGGAATTATCTAACCCGGATGACTGGCAGATCCAGTATACTATTGCATTAAAAAAAAAGTTAGAAATAGATATTGCGTGTTGTTGCGCAATACTAGCGCTAAGTTCCTATTATGTACCGTCGGCCATATTTATTCATTCATTTACGCCTAAATAGGCTTTTACATATGTAGGTATATAACAGTTATTTGCAAAAATAATATAAACAGAGAGAAAAACAAAAAAAAGAAAGTGTATATAATTTACATTATGGCGGAATGAAGCGCTCTCAGTATCGCGCCCCTATACTGTGACAGGCCAGAACCAAACACGTCCGCTATGTTTGTACAATTGTTACCTAACCTGTGTATTCTAGGTACTAGCGAGTTGTAGTGAGCATTTGTTCTAGCATTGTCACAGTAAAAAGGCGTCGGCACTCGAGTAATTCGACTGGGTACATGGAACATTATTAAGGACAAAATTTCTGGGCTGTGGTAATGCGAGTTTACAATTTTATATAATAAAATCAGATCGGATAAAACTCTCCTGTCCGATAGTGGCAATAAACCGGTAAAATATAATAAGTTTGTATAGTTAAGATTTTCTATTGGGATATGGAGACGGAAATTTATGTAGCGTAAAAATTTATGTTGAATTCTTTCTATTGTATGAACATGAGCATTGTAATAGGGACACCAGATAGATGAGTTGTATTCGATTTGACTTCTAACAAGAGTTCTAATACTCAGAACGTCCTAGGCTGTAGTTCGCACGTGGTATTTGTCAATCTAAATATTCCATTGTAATCGTGACCTCGCACTCAGCCGTGGGATCCGTCCACAGGTTCCAATATGAAACATCGGTAACCAGGCGGCATCGTTCTAGGCGAAAAAATACGTAAACATATCTATGTTCGCTACGCCGCTACCGGTTGCGAGGAAATGACGGATGCGTCCTCCACGATAGGCGATTTTGTTAGTCTGTTCAATCGATCGTCATTTTTGAGTCCGGCTCAAGTTGCGCGTTAATAATGTTAGGTTAGTTTCACCTCGCATGAATACAATGGCATTTCTTCTGCTACGCTCCTAAAAGTGCCTGAGTAACCGCGTCACATCGAGGAGTCCTAAATTACTATCACTAGACGATTACTGGCCAAATTATATGTTAGACTATACGTAAACATAATTCAATCACGTAAATAAATTTTAAGCATAGCTTTGAGCTTGCAAAAGCAGATCTCAAATAATATATTAGACTTTTAATAAATAAACTTAAAGTAAAATCGCTCTTAAAACATATTCTTAAAGCCTTCTCTTTTAAACTTTCGATTCAAACTTCCAAAAAAAAAAAGCTTGACCTACAATACAAAGTTACAGACGTGAAACTTTACAATACTTTGTATTTAATCACCTATAATTTATCTTTTAATTCTGACCGGCTTCAGTGTAGAAAGCTTCCTTTTCAGGTCAGTACAAAGTTTGAACGCAAAATATCTTGCAGTATAAAAATATGAAATTATTACTGAACGTTTTTAAGTGATGGCAAACGTGTTTGTGAATTTTGGTTCGTTTTTAGTTCCATGGCGTGAGTGGCGAAGAGTTTCGTGTGAACGAGACTCTGCACTATCTGGTGTGACGAGTCTCCCAGCATCCACAGATCACCTGAATTCGTGAGACGGTGTCAAGAGGTGAGATCCCCAGTATTTCCGAGAGATTCCGGTGCAGCTGACATGTGAATAATTCGTCATGATCTCAAATCGTGCCTCGAATAACACGATTAAAAATCTGGTTACGCAATGTGTTAACTCCTTCGGGCCGAAGGGCAACTCGATGACAGAGTGATTATTCACTCGATGAAGTGTCCAGGTGTTATTTTGAATCCAAAAAATTGATGTAAATCTCAATAATTTTTTTAAACACGCGAAGAATTGAGATACGTTGAAAATGTTCAATGACGATAAATCGGCGTTTATTGGCTACATGACATCTTAACAGACAAATTTTTTTTATAGTAAAAATATATCAGAGAAATACACATATCGAGTATATTAATGTTAGCAAGCCTATAGGTCACTTTCTGCCTCCTTAGGTAGGTATATAGATTATATCTGATTTAAGGGTGGTCAAAATTATTGTTTCTTTGCATAAATACAGCATGATACTAAAGTTTATGGATTGTATACTGTTGTAATCGGCTGTAACTTTATGGTTAAACTCTTAGTTTAAACCACTATATTTTTGGTAAAACTAAACGGTTTCGGAATCACCATTCCCTTTTCAGGATAAAGTACAAACCAAATAATACAAAATAGGGCAATTATACATTTTTGGTAACTTGTTTTTGTTTCTACTTGTTGTACGATAATATTTTCAACATTCAACATTATTTTATTGTCTGTTTTGAGTTTTTTTTTTAAAATTATTTATGTTTATCTAATTTTCTTTTCTTTCAAATATTAGTGCAGGCTGCAGACAATCTTAATTAAAAGAAAAATATTTTTGCTCATATTTTTTATTTTATCCTGAAGAATTTATAGTGATTTATTTTCCAAAAATATACCGTAAATTTAGCAAAAACAAAGCGAATTTGTTGAACACAAATAGAGACGATGGTCTTAAAGTGAAAAAAAAAGTCTTCTAACTCCTCCTCCCCTTTCCAAAAATGTTCACTAACCCTCTTCCAATGTGAATCTATATTTAACTTTACTATACTAATTATGTTGAAGATGAGAACATTGTTCTCGAAACATGTTGATATGTTATACGTATATTAAAGTGGTGAAAACAAAGTAATGTTGATTTTATCTAGTTAAATATAACACCACAAAGTATAAACCCTTTTTCAGAAGAACTATGGAAAATAAAAAATTGGATTCTTAAATTAATCTAATTCCTGAAATTGAAAGTGAATTTTAAAAAGTGAATATTTCACCCAATCCAAAGTTGTCATTGTAGTATTATGGAATCATGAGACATCGAGATATGTTAAGGGTAGCTTATTATGAAGGAGGATTTCAGGAGAACCGTAATCCTTCTTAGCATAACTGTGCACCCAATGATAAAATTAGAATTAACATCACAGACGATGGTGGAACTAAAAATGAATCCGTCATTTACCTATCGACATATACATTTGCTTTTAATAAAATTTTATTATTGAGAAAATCTATAATTTAAATAATTATTATTTTAAATATGTATATTATAAAATCTACTCGTACAGGTCTATCATTAACATTTTAATGTAATTTTACTTATAATCAATAAGTTGGAAAAAATCATCTTTTAGAAAATCACATATGTGTCTATGTATTTACAAATGTTTTAAGAATATCCAGAACATGTTTTTATAATATTATTTGGACATCAATATACAATTTTTTATTTGAATTGGATAAATGAACTGTAAAAAAAAAGAAAAAGTTATTTTTTTGTTACCATCGGGATACGAACCCGGAACTTTTCTTTGAGGGGAGAACGTTACTGCGTTACTGCCATCACCTAACGTATATTGCTCAAAGACTCTTGGGATGCTTTGCAAAATATAAAGTTGATATCACAGCCCCCCGGCACGGAACCTGGTGGTAATGAAGTACTTAAATAATAGATAGATTTTTTTTGCACATTTTTCTAATTGATTTATTTTAATATCTTAGAGCTATGTTCTAAAATCGCAAAATCAAAATAATTTTTGCATAAAAAAGTATGTAACTAGGTACCTACTAGCTACATATATATGTGTATAATAATAAATAATAATGTAGACCGACTGCCGATTTACCATTTTCTGTAAAATGTACTGTATAATAAATAATATTAATTGCTCTGAATTCTTCACCGCAATAAATCATAAAACATATTTTTGTATGCCGTTCGCGTCTCAACTTGTTATACATAAAATATAAAACAATTTTATGAATTCGAAAACAATTTTTTACATTTCGAAATATTGAAAAAATTAATTTTAAAAAATTAAACAAAATATTGATATTGTTAAATTAATTTGTTTCTCATTTCATCCTCTCATAAATGTGTCGTTGAATATCAAAACCATTCTCCCCAACCACCATTTATATTTATTTGAATATCAATTCTATAAGCTCATTCCTACATCTGAAATTATAATAGTTGTAATCAGCATGAGTTTCAAAACATTCATTAGAATAAAATAAATATGAAGATATATTATAAACGACTCACAGACGAAATTATATGTATTTTTTTTTATGGGAAAGTGGGTATGGAAGTCTTTGGGTGTTTATAGAGCTTACGACCTATCCTACGGCTGGCTTAAGTGATCACTTTACATAATCTAACATTCACATTTCCATCCATGATAGAATACCAAGTCTATCAAATTTTTGGAAGTTTCGGCATCCAAAGCTTTTTCATTCCTCTTAAATTACCATAGATGTCACTAATGAGATATCGAATTTAATGATTGGAATTTTTTTAGCAATATCCTATATATGTGTAGTGAGATTCTTCCAAATTATTAGCACTACACTAGAATACGCCTGGTATATCATTAAATTTTTTTAAACTCCTCTTTAGACCAGTATTTTCATTCAGAATATTTTGAGTTTGTCCAAATTATCTTGATTCTTGATTAATGATGTCCCTGTCTGAAAAATTTGTACAAACTCAAAATAATCAAAATAAATATGAATGTCTTCATTTTTAAAAACATTTAATAATATTTTACACTATTAAATTACTGAGAAATTTATTTCTACTAGACCCCTAATCGTGATATGAATAGATTTATTTCATTGTACTTCAAAATCAATCTTAATCCAAATGTTTAAATTTCAAAAGCAAACTAAATCCATTGTCTGGTTCAAAAATGTACTGAAATTCGTTGTAAATGTTGAAATAACTCACAAAATTCATTAACGTTACGTTATTTTCATATATTTTTTTTAATTCCATTTATATTTATATAATCTTCCATGTTCCATTTATATTTATATAATCTTATTCAAGATGAAAAAAGTTTTCTTTGATTTGCCAAAAAATTCTTTTTGGCGTTAGGCAGGTAATGATGTTTAATCACTCACATACTGCACAAAATTTAACGCACATGCAGACGCAAGCACTCAATTGCTTTTACTGTATCTATTAATTAATATTATGACAGGTAGTAACCAGGATATTATGTGATGCATGTTTCATATATGTAACTGCGAGTGCATGACACTCTAATGTATATTATGTAAACTCATTTCATATACATATGCATGCACGTTCCAGTATATACTTCTAAATAAGTTGTACCCTAGAATTTATAAGAAATTAATTTAAATAAAATATTATTAATTAACATGGCAGTTTCTTTGTGGTGCAACACGATTATTTTAATTTAAACTAAATTGAACTTTGTAATGCACACACGTTGCGCTAAATGACGATGACAGGAACTGTGACTCTCGAAACTATAGTAGTGTTAAATTTAACTCAACGTGTGTGCATCACACAGTTAAATTTAGTTTAAATTAAAGTAAATAAAATATCTTTGAATATTCCCATCACAATTATAAAGATTTCATTTAATATTTTAGATTTTAATATATATGTACTGTATTTTTGAGGGGTAGTGCAAGCTCGGCGATAGCAACATCGCTATCGTTGCTGCTTTTGAGTTTGCCGGCCCGGGGTTCAAGCCCCATCTCCGGCCGTTTAATTTGGTGTTTTAGCCGTGAATTCAAACTAAATTACGGACGTTACACGAAGTTACAGGGAAAGACAAACAGGCAACGAAATTATAATGGTTGATTAATTTTTTACGGGTTTACGGCTAGTATATACGATAAAAATAATATCAAATATACGAGTATACATTTATTACGCTACCCAGATTGCATTTCAAATTTTGAGTGAATGTAGGAATCTACTTAAAATATGATGTTAATTTATCACAGAGTGTTGAAATGTATACATTAAAATAATTTATAACATTTATTTTGCCACAGCCAGCTTAAAAAATTATAATACGAATACATCACTTGTAAAAAATATTATAAGAACTAGGTAAAGGTAGAAAAAAAGGATTACTTATAGATTAAAAAATATTGATTGGATTATTTGTATGTATTTACTTATATTATTTGATTAATTACACCAACATGTTTCGGAAAAGCTTTTCCATCATCAGGGTGTTTTATATAACAATGGAAATTACATGATAATTTTTACTGACGATGGAAAGGTTTTTCCGAAACATGTTGGTGTAATTAATGAAATAATATGTGTAGATACATACAAATAGTACAATCAATATTTTAAATAAATGTCTTACTTACTTACTTACTTACCA